>JAKCPI010008475.1:0-24684 GCA_023213315.1 Euborellia annulipes | reverse complement strand
TTAATGTTTCTCAATATTCTTCGATTAGGGCAGACAGAGCAGATGGTAAAGGGGGAGCAATGCTTCTGATAAGGAATGACTTGAATTATCAAAGTCTTAATATTAACAGCACAAATGATATCCAGTGTTGTGGATGTAGGATTAGGATAGAGAGAGATTTGGAAATAGCTATAATCTCTGTGTACTGTAAACCAGGATGTTACCTTAGCTCAAATGAATGGGAAGATATGTTTAGAGGAATAAAGAAACCAATAATGTTCACTGGCGACTGTAACGCTCACTCTCCTGATTGGGGATGTGCGTTCTTGGACCGACAGGGAGATGCATTAAGTTCCTTTGCGGATAAATTTAATCTAATTCCATTAAATGATGGCTCCTCAACCAGGCTTAGCTACAATTCGCAAACACTCTCAGTAGTAGACGTAACATTTTGCTCGCATAATGTAGTTACGAACTTCACTTGGGAGGTATGGAAAGACACATTAGGAAGTGATCATTACCCCATTATAATATCTAAAAATCTTGCTCTGAATGCCCCGCAATTGAACCCTTTGCCAAAATTTAACATTAAAAAAGCCGATTGGAGAGTGTATCAGTCTGTTATAATTAACGAATTCGCCCAGATGGTACCTATGAATTCAGTCAATTCAAAATATAATTTTTTCGAAAAAACCATTTTGTCGGCTGCTCAACAGGCAATTCCGATGTTAAAACCCCCAAATCACAATAAGCCCTATGTATGTTGGTGGAACCCGGACTGCGCTGTTGCCATCACAAACAGGAAAAAAGCTCATGAGGTTTACAAATTAAATTCAAATCTAGAAAATTTTTTGTCGTTGAAAAAATATCAGGCGATGGCAAAAAAAGTAGTGAAAAATGCAAAACGCACAACATGGCAAAAATATTGTTCAGAAATAGACCCCAATGTAACGTCTAAAATGCTATGGACAAAAATTAAAAGGATCCAAGGATCCTCTAGAAATTATACAAATAAACCATCCGAAGAAGTAATAGATCAATTTATTGACAAATTGGCTCCTCCGGACGTACCAGTGAATACCCCAATACTGTCTACAAGTACAAACGAAACTTTAAATGATATTGTAAGTGATCCATTTTCTTTTAATGAAATAAAAAGGGCATTAGAGGATTCAAATAATTCCTCTCCAGGCTTGGACGGAATCAGGTACCCAATGCTGAAATTTATGCCAATAGTGGCAATTGAATTTCTCCTGGAAATCTTTAACTCGGTTAGAATTTCGGATAATATCCCCACAAGCTGGAAAAATTACTTAATTCTTCCCATTCTAAAGCCAGGAAAAAGCTCCCTAAGCGGGGATTCATACCGTCCAATCGCGCTATCTTCTTGCGTACTCAAAACTTTTGAAAAGATGGTAAAGTTGAGACTCGAAAATTATTTAGAAAATTCCTATCGATTACCTCCTCTATCATTTGGATTTAGAGCCGCATCCAGCTCTATGGATAACCTAACAATTTTGGTAAATAATATAAACGAATCGTTTGCTTGTAAGGGCTACACGGCTTCGGTATTTGTTGATGTAGTAGGAGCCTATGATAACGTGGATATTGGTATATTAGGTGAAAAATTAATAAAACTGGGAGTAGGCAAGCCACTGGTCAAACTTATTTTTAAACTCCTATTGGGCCGAGTTATAAAGGTATATTCCAAAGACAACGTTTGTGTATCAAGATCACTGTATAAGGGGCTGCCACAAGGGTCTATATTATCCCCAATACTATTTGTATGCTACACATTTGACTTAAACACGTATATTAATTATAATTGCAAGGTCCTCCAATATGCGGATGACTTAGTTATTTATAACTCTTCAAAGTATCTAGATGAATGTCTGATTAATTTAGATGTGTCCTTTTATTCCTTAATTGAATACCTAAGAAATAATGGATTACAAATTTCATATTCTAAGACTTCGGTAACAATATTCTCTAAAAGAAGAGTACCCAACTGGAACAATGTGATGTTAGGTGGCCAAGATTTACCTTTAGTTGCAAACGTGAGGTATCTGGGAATGATTCTGGACTCAAAATTACTGTGGCGAAGCCATATAATGTCGTTAATTAACAGATGCAATGTAGATCTAAAATTATTAAGAATGCTGGGCAAATTTTCTTGGGGCGCTCATCCCACTTCATTATTAGCAATATACAGAGCTTTAATTAGATCCAAGTTGGACTACGGAGCTTTTTTATACGACTCGGCCTCTAACTCTTGGCTTGAAAAATTGGACAGAATCCAATATGCAGCAATTCGCATCAGCTTAGGGTATATGAAATCGTCTCCAACCAATGCGATGCAAATAGAAGCTAATGAAGCACCTTTAGATTTTAGAAGGAAGCTGTTAGCTTATAAGTTTTTTACAAAAAGAAAACAAAAATTTTTTCACCCAACAGTTGAATCGATAAATGATCTAGAAAACGCGTACTTCAACACAGCGCATTGGAATAATAAAAATATACCTATACTTATTTTGTCCGCAATGCACTTCCAGTCTAATAATTATAAAATCGAAAAATATTCTATTCTACCTAAATTTGAAATAAATAAAGAATTGATTAATTTTGCCCCTAACATAATATTGAAGGACCAAAATAATGCAATTAACTGCACTTACGATTCAATTGTATATACGGATGGTTCAAAATTCCCGGATAAAGTCGGCTGTGCGTATTATGATTCAAAATTGGACAACGTAGGACTTTACAAACTATCGCCAAATTTATCAATATATTCCGCAGAACTATATGCCATCAGGGAAGCTCTTATTTATATAAAATATAACTTAAGTTATTCCTCAATTATCTTGTCCGATTCCCAAAGCGCTCTAGCCTCAATCAGTTTAGCTAATAAGTCTAAGAATATAAACAAATTACATGTACAAATTTTACAATTAATAAAGGACATTCAGGACCAGAATAGAATGATAACATTAAAATGGATTAAGGGACATGAAGGCCATCAAGGAAATCACATCGCTGATTTTCTCGCGAAAAGAGCTGCATCGGTGGGCACGTGGATGGACGTTCCAATACCCTGGACGGACGTAATATCGCTCTATAAAAAACACATACTAGAAGAATGGGGCAACTTCTGGAACACAACTAGTGTATTTAAAGGTGCAAGTCTGTTTAATCTTAAGCCCAAACCTGGTCCCGCTTGGTTCTCAAAATTGGATTTGAAAAGACCGGCCATATGTCTATACAATCGTATGAGAGTGAACCACACAAAAGCAGACGCACACCTACACAGAATTCAAATTAAGAATTCCCCCTATTGTTCTTGTGGTCCGCATATTGCTTCCCCTGAGCACTTATTAATATATTGTAAAAACTATAATCATGAGCTGCTTAAAAAATTGATAGAACCCCATTTTAGAAGCCCTACTCTAGACTTCAACAAGCTTCTGACTACGAAGGAGGAGAGTATTATCAATGCTGTACTAGAGTTTTGTAATACCCAAAAGATCAATCTCTAAAAGACACACAGTATACTTTATTTGGTTTTGATTTTATTGACTTTATTTTGTATATCCTATTGTCTTATTGTTAGTTATTTTTACAATGTAATTTTGGATGCAGTTCTTATGTATGTATTTTTTATATATGTATTTTTATGTATGTAATCTCTTTGAGTCCGATGGCGAGAGCTAAAGGGACACAATAAAAAAAAAAAAAAAAAAAAAAAAAAATCTTTTTTTTTTATTTTATTTTTATTTCTAAAATAAATTAATTAAAATTAAGAATATATGAACTCAATTTTTCCTTTCCATCACTCTTAGAATTTTTATCCATTAATTAGAAATGCTTAATAAATTAATTTATATTTACATGAGAGAAAAATAGAAGGATGCTTCTGCTTAAAAAATAAATTATTAAGACTTACTTTATACAGTCACCCTTAAATAATAAACCCCCTATTAAATAAATCGCTAAAGAGGTTGCAATATTTTTCTAATATGTTCAATACGTAGTTAAATTTAGATTCCTATGGAATTTTTACTTTCTCTTACCCTATATTTTTATAATAAAATGCAAAATGTTATTAAATGAAAAGAAGAAAAAACAAAATTCTGTGATTTTTTGGAAAAATTTAATAGAAATAAATATAAATGAATGAAATTTAACCTCCTCCATCCCTCTCTGCATATTTAATTATTAATTGAGAAGGGCTGAACAATTGAATAATGTTTATTTACCTGAGGAAGAGAAGAGAGAGATTGAGATGTTACTGTTGAACCGACAAGCGAGTTTCTAAGGTCCGGGCCTGACTCTGCCCGCTCTGAACTCGCCCGCGGGGAGTGCAATCATCTTCACGAGTTGGGGAGCGAAAATCTAAAACAAATAATTTTTATTTTTATTTGTTAAATAGGAACTTTTTTCCTTTTAAAAAGAAATAGATTTTATAAATAAGAAATTATATATAATATTTAAGATATTATACTGTATACATCGCGTAGGTAAGCCACGAAACGGAGATTTATATAAATAATGAAGTAATATCTAATTATATAAAATAGATTTTAGCCAAATTACAATTTCTCGTTTTGTAATTTAATCACGAATTTTTTAAATAAAGTTGGATCATCCAGTTAAAAATAATTCCAATAATAATTATAAATGTAAGAGATTAATTAATGAAAAAAAGAGTTAAAAAAAAATCGCAAAGATAAATATTTGAAAAAAGCAAAAATGTATTGAAATAAATAAGAAATGAAGAGAATTTTTTTCGACTTTTTATTTACGTTAACCATATAGATTATTAAAAAAAAAAAAAAAAAAAAAAAAAAAAAAACAGATAAGACGATTAATTGATTTGGAATATGTATTAATAAATTAACTCCTTGGTCTTACTGTTAGCCTGATAAGGAAAAAAGCAAATATTTGAGTCCCTCACTGTAGGCCTACACCCTTTTACACCCTCTGGTTTTAAGTTTTAAGACTTTAGTTTTAAGACAAAGGATAATTTTATAAAATGTTTTAAGAAAATGTTAACCCTTTATGCAAGTGAAATATGCAAATTATAGTCTAAATAGGCCTACCTTTTGATTGTGGAGAGAGGTGTGTGTGATGTTTTATTCTCACTAACAGAATCGCACTGGAGGAGAGACACTTTGCAGAGAGATGAGTTCAATCGACTGGCCCCTTGGCCCCCTTGACGCAGATGGATTTGCTTTTTTTAAGACCTCTCTTCTGAAACAAAGAAATATTTATTTATTTTTTATCGTCTTCTATCATCATATTTTAAATATTCAATAAAGGTTATTTTATTAAATAATTGTTTTATTTTCCCGTAATCCTTTCCTTTCTCATGTTTAAATATAAAAGTATATTAGTATGTTTATCCAGTGGCGGTCCCAGGATTTTGTCAAGGGGGGGCCCAAATTTTTTTTTTTTTTTTTTTATTCATTTAAGCTCTTTTTTTGGCAGCGAAGGCCATTTAGATCTATTTTATATATTTATTTCACCTGGTTTGGTAGCCAATGGCCCAAAATTTATGATGTAGGGAAGGTAAAGAAGAGGGTGGCGCAAAAATCCGACTAATTTTTTTTCGACCTCGTGTTGGTCTAAATCCGAAGAGAGGTCGATTTGCACGTATTTTACATGAAATCTAATATGTTAAATAATATATCGTGAATAGAATATTTAAAAACTAATTTTTTTTTCAAAATTGCACAATAAAGATAATTTTATCATGAATCCAATGATGTACGGTTGCCTGCGGAAAACCTGTGCTGAATCCCGGTTGCTGCGGTTACTTTACAGATGCACTTTTTCGGTTTTTTTTTTAGATTTTCTCAAAATTCCCTCTTACGATTTTGATTAAAATTCAAAAAACAATTATTTTTTAGACTCTTTTTAAAATAAATGTATATTCTCATTATCGGGTTGAAAACTTTAATTTACTCTTGTACTTCATAGGAAAGAGAAGAAATGGTTGGCATGGTAACAAAATATAAATATTTTCCTATACTTATAAATTTTACATCTTGAATTCGAATGTACCGTACTGTCAGAAATTAAAAATATGTCGACACAAACAAATCTGGTGTGAGAAGCACAGGACATAATTTTCGATTCTTCTTAGGTAATCGAAACTTGTGTACCATGGCAACCATTTCTCCTATCTTTCCTATGAAGTACAAGAGTAAATTAAAGTGTTCTTCAAAAGTTTTCAACCCGATAATGAGAATATACATTTATTTTAAAGAGAGTCTAAAAAAGAATTGTTTTTTGAATTTTAATCAAAATCGTAAGAGGAAATTTTGAGAAAATCTAAAAAAAAACGAAAAAGTGCATCTGTAAAGTAACCGCAGCAACCGGGATTCAGCACAGGTTTTCCGCAGGCAACCGTACATCATTGGATTCGTGATAAAATTATCTTTATTGTGTAATTTTGAAAAAAAAAATTAGTTTTTAAATTAGTATTAAGAGATTTGTAATTAATTATAGTTTGCACAGGAATTTTTCAGGCAACCTATTCAAGGTATATTATTTAACATATAAAATTTCATGTAAAATACGTTTCATCCAATAAACAGCTGGGTGCAAATCGACCTCTCTTCGGATCCCCTACTACAGGTGTATATGACAATATTTTAGTTTCTCATGTTTTAAAAGACCTCTCCAAAGATGAGCTCAAAAAAATTTTTTAAGGGTTGAAAATTTGAGAAACGTATTTTTTCTCGTCTAAAATTTTACCATAACGAGAAAAAAAAATCGATTTTTGACGAATTTAAAATTTTTAAAAATTTTGAGGGGGTATAGAAAAATTTTTTGAAAATGAGGCATTGAAATTTGCGTTTTTAGATACCCTGAGACGTGAAAAATTTATAATTTTTTTGTTTAGTTTTAAAATATTAAGTAAAACTTTTGAATTTTTGTCTGTCCAAAGGGGGGGCCCGGGCCCCTCTGGGCCCCCCCTGGGACCGCTAGTATGTTTATCGGATATTTAGCTTACTTGTTAGCTTCAAATGGTGAACTAATACAATTTTAATTATAATTTTTACCTCAATTCATTCAGATAATGGATTATTAGAAAATAATTTTTTTTTTTAATTAAGTACTTGCTTTGTTTCTAATTTGAAAGGTATAATAATAATTTTTTGTCCAATTTTCTTAAGGGTTTGTTTCTTTTTGATAATTTGTAAGATTGATTGAACAATTTTTTTTTTAACAAATCTTTTTATTAAAAAAAAAAAAATTGAGTGATTTTTTTTGAAAATTTTATAGAAAAGAATAGATAAGTACTTATATATTCAAGTAATTTGCCCCATCCCCAATCCTCTCGACATATTTAATTATTAATTGATAAGGAATGAAGAATGGAGTTTTTTTTTTTTTAGAAAAATAAAGAAATTTTGAAATTGTTCGTCCCCTAAAATAAATGATAAAAAATTTTATATAATTTATTTGATTCAATGGCTTTTTAACCCACCACCTCCAGAAAAAAAATCACCCCTATTACTACATTACATTACCGGTCGAAGAGAAAAAAACTTTTATTAGATTAGACAAAAAGTAATTATTATCTCTTTCACATTACAAACAAATCAAGTACGTAGCTAGTTAAAAAAAAAAAAAAATAGCGTAAAAACAAATTAGTAAACAATACTTTCTCTCTATATATACTGTATTTCACATATTGGGTAAGGTCATTATAGGTTTTCGGACCTTCCAAAAAAAAAAATTTTAATTATAATTTTTTCCTTCAATTAATTCAGATAATGGATTATTCAAAAATAATTTTTTTTTTTTTAATTAAGTAGCCTACTTGATTTGTTTCTAATTTGAAAGGTATAATTCGTTTTTGTTCAATTTTCTTAAGGGTTTGTTTGTTCCTTTTGAATGTATTTTTTTTTATTTTAACAAATCTTTCTATTTAAAAAGAAAATTGAGTGATTTTTATGGATTTTTATAGAAAAGAATAGATGAGTATACATTCAAGTAATTTTCCCCCTCCATCCCTCTTGATAGATTTAATTATTAATATAATAAGGGATGAACAATTGAGAAATTTATTAGAAAAATAAAGATATTTTGAAATTGTCTGTTCTTTAAATTAAATGATAAAGAATTTTAAATAATTTATTTGAATCAATGGCTATTTTAAGCCTCCACCCCCAACCACCCCTATTACTACACTACATTACCGATCGAAGAGAAAAAATAGAAATTTAATTAATTATGCAAATGAGATATGAAAAGATTCATTACCGTAAAAACTAAGATGACCAGACGGGGGTTAACGAGTTTGGGGGATGAACGTTTTATTTGCACACACAATATAAAAGAAATAAAACACACAAGGGAGAGATTGAGAGAGGAGCCCAAATGACTGACTCATGACTCGGCTCAAATACATTTAAAGCCAGGCAGATAGGCAACAAGCAAAGCAGGCATCGATCGATAGACAAATAGCATTCTCGGAGATAAAAAATTATCAAATAAGTTCTCGATTTATAAAAATTCTTTTCACTTGCAAACTAACGGGGTTTTATTCCGTTGGAAATAAATTCGAAATTAAATAACTATTAAGACTCTCTTTATATTCCCATCCTTAAAACACACCCCTCATTTAAATAAATACTTCCAAGTGTATTTATTAGGGATAAATGCGAAGTGAAATAATTTTTAAAATACTCTCTTTATTTACCCACCCCCGAATAGAAAATATTTACTCATTGCCCTCCCAATCATTTCTATAGACCTAATTTAGAAAGCAGATAATTTTTTTATTATTAATAGAAGTATTATTTCTAAGTTAGAATATTCTCATACAGAATAAGAAATTTTTAGAAGAAATTTTTGAATTTTATATTTTTTCATAATCAAGAAAGTTGATTTCTTATTTAAAATAATATGGCAAAAATAAAGAAAAATTTCGAATTTCTCTCAAAAGGGAATCAAGGGGGGTGGGGGGGGGGGGGGAAGAGAGACTTCTATAGAAATGATAATCAAGCATCATAAAATGAGGGAGGATTTCTTTTGACCTATAAGAGATTTTAAAAGAGAGCAATGACCTTTCCCAGGAAATGATGAGATAAATTGAAAAAATTTGATGGTCAGGACTTACACTAGGTAGTGCAGAGAGACCCTCGGAGTGCGCTTAGATGGGGATGCTCAAGGCACAAGTCGATGCTTATATAACAAAGATACGTGTTGAGATTTCGCTTCTTTTTGATGCTCCCTCTTTTGCGTGTTGATTTGTTGTAGCTGACTTTGACTCGTTGCCAAGTAACACATCAAGAGATGCTGAAACAAAAAATATAATTAATTATTATTAAATATCTATTTTTTATAGTAGAAAATAAAAGGCCGAGCAGCTATATTTATTTCTTTATTTAAAAACCCACAGCTATTTTTTTGTCTAATTTAAATATCTTATCCAATGTTAATATTTACATATGACAATTTAAATTGACTAGCCGCGTCGCCCGGCCGGGGGGGGGGGCGCCGGCCGGGGGTTCGCCTCCCTGGACCCTTCATCATCTGGCTCGGGCCCGCCTGCGGGGGACCCTCGCCTTTTCTTCTTAATTATGAAAATAAAATTATTATTACTACTATTCCAAACCTGCTTGAGGATTTGTTTACATTCATGGAATACACAAATGAAAAGAATACTTAAATATTTCTCTATACATTTCCTATGGGAGAAATCGTAACTTTAAAAATTAATAACTCAAAAAGTTATGGGAATTTCGGGATGAAAATAATTTTCCTGTAATCCCGAGAAGGTCCTCTTTATGCATAAAAAATTTCATTTCAAAATTCCAACGGGAAGTTGCCTAAATAGAGCGTGACAGACAGACAGACAGACGGGACATTAGTGAATTATATATATAGATATTGAATAAAGTTTTTTTTATTATTGTTTTAATAAACTAAATTTCCCTTCCTAATTATTGAATCTATTTCTCAAATATATAGTCCAACGCTTTTCATCCTATTTTGATGTGCGGCCCACTTTTTCCGTAAAAAAACGCTGAGGCCCAGTGTATACATAAATGTGTGCGTGTATGTGTAAGTAAAATGGGTTGGTACAAAGAAAAAAATCTGGTGTGACTGGCGCACAGTAAAAAACTTTCTCTTACCTTCGGTAATCGAAAGTTGTTTACTGTGCTTGTCTCACCAGATTTTTTGTGTCGACATGTATTTAGTTTCCGACAGTACGGTACATTCTATTTTCAAGATGTAAAATTTATAAGTATGGCAAAGCCCACGGGGCTTGGAGTAGTTGGTAGCGTGTCTACCTTCTATACCGAACGTCGCGGGTTCGGACCCCAGGCAGTCTGATAATTTTATTTAAGGCATTTGGATATCAAATGACTTAAATAAAAATGCCTGGACCCCAATATGTATAATAATCATTAACGGATATCGTTTAAAGTCTTAAATGGCCTAAGTTGCCGAAAAGACTGTGTGAATGAGTGTGTGAATGTGAGCGTGAATGAGAAAAAAGGATGAATGTTTAAAAAAAAAATTCAAATTACTACTTCTCAAAAATCTGGTGGGACAAGCACAGAACACAACTTTCTCATACCAAAGATAATGAAAGTTGTGTTCTGTGCTGTCACCCAGATTTTGTGTGATTTGATTTTTAGATTGTCTACTTTGTGTTGGTTGATAGTTGGGGTTCTGCTGATCGCTAAAAAAAGTATGGCAAAATATTTATATTTTGTTCCCTCCTGTCTTTTCTATGGAGTACAAGAGTAAAGTGGTCTTCAGAAGATTTCAATCGCAAAATGAGAATATACATTTTAAAGAGAATCTAAAAAATAATTGATTTTTGAATTTAAAAAAAAATCGTTGGAGCAAATTTAGAGAAAATCGAAAAAAAACTGAAAAAGTGCATCAGTAAAGTACTAGTACTCTTTGGTCAATTTTGTTCAAAAGCTTCGTGTCACGTCCCATGGGGGTGCCTAACTTAAATATAAAATTTCAACCTCCTAGCTCTTTTCGTTCTTGAGATATTTTGTTTACACAGACACACAGACACACAGACAGACCATGTCGCGAAAACCACTTTTTTTGGATTCAGGGGACCTCAAAACGTGAAGATCCATCAAAATCTCGACATCGAATTTTTGACATGAATCCAATACTTTCTTTCTATATATATGTCGTAGACAGATCGGAATTAACAGTTCATGAACTGTCTAGACATTTCATGAACTGCAGCCAGATCGTGTAATGATCAAACAGTTACATGATCTGGCTAAAAATTTTAGACGTTCATGAAATGCAATTGGGCCTTAGACAGATCGTGAATGCTCGAGAATTACATGAAATGTCTAAATTTTTAGACAGTTCATGAACTGCCTAACAGCAGTTTTGCCGATCGTGTACTGTTTGTAATTTAATGCAATAAATCTAAAAAAAAAATTTTATTTTTCGAAATTTCACGATCTGTCTACACATATATATTACATATATACATAGGTAAAGAGAAAGTAAAAATGATTTTATTGCATTTACATTGTATTAAGAACAAAAAGCAATCTGTGGGTCCTTAAATCGATTTAAACCTTCAGTTTATCTCTGTATTTATTTTTCAAGAAAACTAAAGTTGTAAAAGCTCGTTTATTTTTATTGTTATAAGTAGAGAGCGGAAAAAATGTCTCTTATTTTAGGAAAAAGTCGCCTTAAAAGTGAAATAGTCGGTAAAAAGTCTGTTTTTGGCAAAAAAAGTCTCTTAAAAAGCTCGCTGTCAAGTTTAATAATTAATAATAAGTAAAAGTAAAAGAAATACAGCCTTGAAACACTGTACGATTTCTTTTGATAACTCGGACACCTTGTATATAATTTTAATAATTTTCCAGACCTATTCATTTGAATAAGATATTGATATTCATGAATACCTCAATTCGGATTTTACTAAACACTAAACTACATACATATTTGTTAAATATAATTTTAAATAATCAAACTGAAAAATACGATTGACAAATAAATTTGAAATGAAAAAAAGAAATTATGCTGAGGAACTTTGACAGATGAAACAATTTAATCTATCCCTATTCGTTCTATTAATTAATTATAATTAATTAAGCTCAAATAATAATTATTATTTGAGCTAATTTTAAGCGATAAAAGATTCTAAATAATAAATTTCTAGTTTTATTATAATTTGAAATTAATTTACTCCCTTGTGGACGGAAACAAAGGGTAAAAGAGAAAGGAAAAATTAATTGATTTTTTTAAATATTTATTTTGCAATAAACTATTTTATTATTTAATTTTTACTTTCTCTTACCTATGTATATATGTAATATATATATAGAGAGAAAGTATTGGATTCATGTCAAAAATTCGATGTCGAGGTTTTGATGGATTTTTTACTTTCTCTTACCTCTATATATGTTAATATATAGAGAGAGAAAATATTGGATTAATGTCAAAAATTCTATGTCGAAATTTTGATGTTTTGAGGTCCCCCTGAATAAAAAAAAATGGTTTTCGCGACATGGTCTGTCTGTGAACAAAATATCTCAAGAACGCAAAGAGCTAGGAGGTTGAAATTTTATTTGATTAAAAAATATTATTTTTATATTTATAGAAAATGCAAAAAAAAAAAAAAAAACTTTATGAAAATTCTATTTTTTTTTTTTTAATCTAAAAATGTAAAAATCCAACCTATAATTATTAAATAAAGTGGTGAGAAAGTCAAAATTAAATTTCGTAATTAGTTCAGGCCAAATATGTCAGGCTGGTCTAACAATAACAAGAGTTATGAGAAATTTCATCTATCACAATTTCAATGCATTGATTTTATCCAAATCCAAAAAACTGCACATTTAGATGTCGTCATCACGTGATTTTTATAACTACGTAGTTGTAGAAATGTGTGTTAAAAATATTCATTTTATTTAATAAATCTTTGGATCTTATAATCTAGTAAATTTAATTAAAAAAAAACGCACTTTTTTTCCAAACACACACTCTTTTCGGCAACTTACAGTTAGACAAGCCATATTACTTAACGAAACTCGTATTTTTTAATAATAGGCCTATATACAGTATATTGGGGTCTAGGCAAAATTTGGTATCCAAATGGCTTAAATAAAATAATTGGACTGCCTGTATTTAGAACCCGCGACTCTTGGTATAGAAGGCCAGTATGATAGTAACTACACCACGGCCCGAGGGCCTATATTTTTTTTAATTTTCATATAAAAAGTTTGTTAATTAATTGTTTAATCATTTAAATATTCCAATATCGGTCGTTTTCGTCACAGCTTTCAATTCGTTCGATTATTATTACTATATTTAAAGCGCAAGCCACGGATTTCCTGTGTATAGTGTGTATGTACCTGTCAGGGAGCTGATTGGCCAGATTAAAAAGAAGCGGTGTGAGAGAGGAAAATTTAAAACTTTAATTCAGAGAGCCCGCGGCCCTTAGCACGCTAGCCCCTACAACATGACCGAGGGCCTTCCTTTACTCAATAAAATAACGAAGTTTGAAAAATAAAAACTTTCAAACTACTCGTTATGGTTCTGGTTCAAATAAAAAATTTCTAAAAATTCTTAATCAATAGTTTTTAATATTAATGTTGACATTCCATATTTGAGGGTCCGATCAGCACTTTAGTCAGGGAGGATTACTTCCTAACTCTCCTCGGGAAAAATCTTCTGGTTACGATCCTGTCTCTGATGATGTTTCAAACCAGAACCAAAACGTCACAAATACTGTAGTTTTGAAATGAATTATTGTACAATGAAAGGAAAATTTCGACAAGTTGTTTGCAATTTTATGAGTTTCAAAGACAGAGAGTGAGATAAGAAGATGATTAATTCGACAAAAAAAAAAAAAAACATTTTTATAAAATTCCTACTCTCAGTTGGCTTAAAAACAAAATGGCGAATCTACCACAAATCTTTTAATTATTATTATTAGACTTTCTGGAACGATTTAATTGCCCCGATGCTTATCAAACAGCTCCTCCGAATTATCCCACTGACAACAAAAAAATTACAAGAATTTTATTTCGCTTTCCTGCATTCTTGTTGATAAAAAATAATTAACCGGCCCGCGGAGCGATCAGAGAAAAAAGAAAATTTGATGTGGTCACTACACACCACCAGGCTTTATATAAAATAAGCGCTTTACTATTTCAATGATCTTAATGACTGATAAAAAAAAATTGCTTTTGACATTATGACCCCGCCATGGATTACAAAACTCAATTAAATATGAAGTGACAAGCCTACAAGGAAAGAGTAATAGGAGTAGGAGGTGGATATTATGGTGGCCACACCTCTTTCCTTCCTCCATTCTAGTCATTAAAAATAATCTGACAAATATCAGTTTTAAAAATTATAAGCTAGTTGAAAATTAAATAAAATTAACACAACATGCCATATTTGATTGGTTCATATTCAATAATATTAATATTTCTAAAATCTTCTACGCCGCCTTATTTTTATTTTTTTTTTATTAATTTCTCTTACCTATATACAGTAATTTTTATTTTATACTACTGTATAATTATAAGGAATGGTTTATTTTATGTTAACTATTTGGTGAGCAGCCATTGGTCTAAAATAATCCCAATTTCAATCAAAGTACATAAATTGAAAATATTAATATTAATATAAATATAGGCATGGGGGCATGGGCGTAACTAAGGAATTTGGCTGAGGGCCATGTGACCAGCTATCCTCCGGAGGGGCCTGAAAGGGGACATTTTTCTTGGGACAGGGAGCCCTCTGGGAGGGGGGCACGAGCCTTCTGGGGGCCCGGGCTCCCCGGGGCTACCTAGTTACGCCCATGAATATGAGGGGTAACAAACGTAGTGACAAGTATTGAAACCTGTCATAAAATTATGAAGAAATAAAATTAGGGTCCGACCGAAACAAGATTTTCAGCCGAAACCGAATATTCGGCCTCAATCTTAGTTTCGGCCGAAACCGTAACCGAAACCGAAACCCATATCATTTTACCTTTTTTTTTTTTTAGCTTTTCCTTAGCAAAACGAAATTTAAAAATTTTTTTGCTCTTCCCGTGAAAATCACTTTACTTTTTTTTTAGGGAGACTAAATTTTTTCCGCCCCTTTTTCGCTTGGCGGAAAATTTTTTCTCCTTCGCGTAGAAATCATTTGACCTTTTTTTTGTGTGCGAGTCTCAACCCATCTTTGGAAACTCAGGTTTCGGCCGGCCGAAAGGTTCTGCTAGTTTCTGGCCGAAACCGAATATTCGGTCGGTTCCTAAATAAAATTGCAAATCCCTTAAGGGGTGGAGTAATCAGAATGGGCGTAACTAGGGGGTTCCCTGAGGGGGTCCGCTTCTCCCTCCCACCCAGAAAACTCGTGGCCCCCCAGAAGGCTCCCCGCCCCAAGAAAAATTGAAACAATATGGAGCTATCCAGGTACCCCGGGGCCCATGCCCTCCCAGTTCCCTAGTTAGTTAGTTAGACTAGATTATATCGCATTAATTAAAATCAATACTGAACTTAAAATGTGACCCAGAAGAATAAAATTTCGTCTAAAAAATATAAATGTTATAAATCTTAATTTCTATAAATAATTAAATATATTAATTCAAACATCAAACATCCCATGGCCCCCGGGAGTCGAACCCGGGTTCTCCAGCCTATTCGGGGGTGATTTTGAAATTTTTCTTTGTTTTATCTAAAGAACAATGAAATATCTTTTTTTTTGTTTTTTTATTAAAAAAAACATTCACCCTTTTTCTCATTCACACACACATTCACACAGTCTTTTCGGCAACTTAGGCCATATAAGACTTTGACGATAACCGTTATTTATGAATTTTTCTATATTAGGGTCCAGGCATTCTTATTTAAGCCATTTGGTATCCAAATGGCTTAAATAAAATCATTGGACTTCCTGGGGTCCGAACCCGCGATGTTTGGTATACGAGGTTAGCACGCTACAGTATTTGTCAGGGGCAGATTAATGCAATTTTGTCGGGGGGG
Organism: Euborellia annulipes; assembly: GCA_023213315.1. Taxonomy (NCBI): domain Eukaryota; kingdom Metazoa; phylum Arthropoda; class Insecta; order Dermaptera; family Anisolabididae; genus Euborellia; species Euborellia annulipes. The sequence goes on along the minus strand of JAKCPI010008475.1, from coordinate 8,710 downwards.
GGGGGCGGTTTTTTTTAATTTTTTTTTATTTAAGGACTTTGAGGGCACCTATGGCCATTTAGACCACTTTCCTATTTATTTAAATTGATTGGTAACAAATTCAATTGAAATTAAAGAGCAGAAATCATAATTTCTTTAGATTACTAGTTTTTATAACATTTTGGATTTCTTCTCGGGGGGGGGGGGCGACCGCACCCCTTTAATCCGCCCCTGGTATTTGTAATATTTGTATGTTAACCTACTCTAAAAAGATATCAGCTGATTTAAATTCTGGGACAGCGCGTTCCCTCGCGTTTGTCCCATTAAACGCCTTTTATTTGCCCCAACGCCGGTTACTGAGCCGTGTAATACATACACTCTCTGGTATCTCACGTACGCGTTCTTGTGAACACTTACATCTTCTTGACATTAGGCTAATTATTTTCCCCACTGCTTCAACTTGTACCCTCTTTCTTCTTCTTGTTCCCATTTGACATCAACATGCACCATCTCTCTCTCTCTCTCTCTCTCTCTCTCTCTCTCTCTCTCTCTGATTCGCTCCTTTACTTACATAAGTTTTTGTGAGGATTCAATTATATTAAAATTGAAAATGAAATTTTTCTGATTAAAAAAAAGATCAAATAAAGGAAGCGAGATTTAACGAGATGTAACTTATTATGTATGATGTAACTTATTATATAATTAAAATTATTCATTATTATTATTTAAATTGAAGTTGTGGGGCACCTAAAAAAAACAATTTTAATTCTTATCGTTGACATTTTGGGTTGCTTATCTCAATTCTTTCCTCAGGGATGGTAACTTGTCCTTGGACTGAATCAAAAAAACTGAAAAAGTAGATTAGTAAATTGTGTTCTGTGCTTGTCACACCAGATTTTTTGTGTTGAGATATATTAAGTTTCCGCCGATATATATTTTTTTTTTTTTTTTCTTTTTAAAACATTCACACTTTTTTCTCATTCACACTCACACTCACACACACATTCACCTGTCTTTTCGGCAGCTCAGGCCATATAAGACATTTACGATAACCGTTATTTATGAATTTATATCTATTAGGGTCCAGGCATTTTTATTTAAGCCATCTGGTATCCAGATGGCTTAAATAAAATCATCGGACTGCCTGGGGTCCGAACCCGCGACGTTTGGTATATGAGGTTAGCACGCTAACCTCTACACCACGCCCCGTGGGCCCGCCGATATATTAGAATTCAAAATGAAAATTCTCCTATACCAAACGTCGCGGGTTCGGACCCAGGCAGTCCGATGATTTTATTTAAGCCATTTGGATACCAGATGGCTTAAATAGAAATGCCTGACCCCACAATAGATATATTCTCTACAACGGTTATCGTCAAAGTCTTATATGGCCTAAGTTGCCGAAAAGACTGTATGAATGTGTGTGTGAATGTGAGTGTGAATGAGAAAAAAGTGTGAATGTTTTTAAAAAAAAAAAAAAAAAAAAAAAAAATGAAAATTTATAAACATGGGAAAATATTTATATTTTGTTACCATGGCAACCATTTCTTCTATCTTTCCTATGAAGTACAAGAGTAAAGTGGTCTTCAGAAGATTTCAATGGCAAAATGAGAATATACTTTTTAAAGAGAATCTAAAAAATAATTGATTTTTGAATTTTAATCAAAATCGTTAAGGCGAATTTTGAGAAAATCGGAAAAAACTGAAAAAGTACATCAGTAAAGTACTAGTACCATTTGGCCGATTTTGTTCAAAAGCTCCGTGTCACGTCCCTTGGGGGGTGCCTAACTTAAATATAAAATTTAAACCTCCTAGCTCTTTTCGTTCTTGAGATATTTTATTTACAGACAGACAGACAGACAATGTCGTGAAAACCACTTTTTTGGATTCAGAGAATCTCAAAACGTGTATATCCATCATCCGAATTTTTGACCTGAATCCAATACTTTCTCTATACATTAACATATATATAGAGGTAAGAGAAAGTTTTAACGCAAGGAATTATTTTCTTTATTAAGTATTATTATTAACTATAGAATCAATTAGATTGAGTAATTTGAATTTTTTTTTGAAAAATTTTAACATTCAAACACCCATAAATACACATTACTCAAGTGAAATTAACACCGAACATTATGTAGGCCTATCTTGTTTATCGGGTCACTCATCCAAGGATAAACGCCTCTCAGTCTTTCTTAACTTGAACTGATTTTTGTGATTATTTTTCATCATCTCTCTTGATGATTTTCATTTTAGTTAAAGATAGGAAATATTTTATATTTAATCATTAAAGGGTTGATTATAGTCGCTTAGAGGGTGGAAATATTTAAGAGAGAATTAGTAATATTTTAAATCGTCTTTTGATATTTTTTTTCAATCTAAAAATAATCTAAGATAAGAATAAAAAGTATTTTGTTTTTTATTCAAATGGGAATTGTAATATTTATTTATTTTTCCTTTTCAAGTGACTCAGTCGAGTCGAGTCAGGCCATGCCTTGCGCGCAGCTCTAGTCTTTCTTACTATCGTGCGTGGATTTATTTTAAAGTGAATAATAATACATATCACCCCGATCATATCAACAGCCTTCTCACCCCTTGGAACATCTTACTATTAAAGGTAGGCCTAATTAATTTAAAAAAAAATTATAAAAAATCCGATTTTAAAATTATCTTCTAATTTTTCGAGTAGGCTATTAAATTAATTATTAAGTATTTTATATATGTCATCAGGGGCAAGGGGAGGAAGGGGGAGGGGAATATATGAGTTTCTATAAAAAATACTTTTTTATTTTTCTTTATTTAGACATTAAAATCTTTTTAGCTTATATCTTTGTTAACATTTTTTTATTTATGGAGGGACCACCCCCTAATAAGATTGTTATTTTAGACCCTTAAACCACTTAAGGGTTGAAAATAACAATCTTATTAACTAAAATTTAAATTAAATATTTATTAATAATTTAAATTTCCAAGTGCAAGCTTTTGATTGCTTGGTGGCTTTAAGGCGTTAAGATCTAACCATCCCCCTACCCTCCCCAAAATATAGAATTATCTATACTATTATATAAAAGACAATCTCTGTCTGTCTGTCTGTCTGTCTGTCTGTCTGTTTGTAACGCATAGACTCCGAAACTACTGGACCGATTTTCATGGAGTTTTTTTTAATGGGTAGGGAATTTTCCGGGGGTGGTTTTAGGCTATCATTATATCGAATTAGGGGTAGGGAACCCCCCTTTTTGGGGGTTATCAATTACCCCATAGCAAAGCATTGGAAAACAGGATCTAACTCGCTTTATGAAAAATATAATTATCAAATCTTTAAAATGAAAAATAAAAACTCTTCCTCCCCCTAACAATTCGACATTTGAAAAGATTTTTCCGCTCTGCGCCCCCCACCCCCCCCCCTCCCTAAAATTTTATTTTTTTTATTTTTCATTCGATTTTAATAAAATTTAAAATGACGTTTTCTTAGGGTGTAAATAATTGAAAAATGGTATTTTAGACCTCAGAAAGTCCAATCGCCCCCCTGCCCCCCCCCCTAAAATTTATTTTTCATTCGATTTTAATAAAATTTAAAATGACGCTTTCTTAGGGTGTAAATAATTGAAAAATGGTATTTTAGACCTCAGAAAGTCCAATCGCCCCCCTGCCCCCCTGAAATTTATTTTTCAATCGATTTTAATAAAATTTAAAATGACGCTTTCTTAGGGTGTAAATAATTGAAAAATGGTATTTTAGACATCAGAAAGTTCAATCACCCCCCTGACCCCCCCTGAAATTTATTTTTCATTCGATTTTAATAAAATTTAAAATGACGCTTTCTTAGGGTGTAAATAATTGAAAAATGGTATTTTAGACATCAGAAAGTTCAATCACCCCCCTGACCCCCCCCTGAAATTTATTTTTCAATCGATTTTAATAAAATTTAAAATGACGCTTTCTTAGGGTGTAAATAATTGAAAAATGGTATTTTAGACCCCAGAAAGTTCAATCACCCCCCTGCCCCCCCCCCCCCATGAAATTTATTTTTCATTCGATTTTAATAAAATTTAAAATGACGTTTTCTTAGGCTGTAAATAATTGAAAAATGGTATTTTAGACATCAGAAAGTTCAAACACCCCCTGACCCCCCCTGAAATTTATTTTTCATTCGATTTTAATAAAATTTAAAATGTTGCTTTCTTAGGGTGTAAATAATTGAAAAATGGTATTTTAGACATCAGAAAGTTCAATCACCCCCCTGCCCCCCCCTAAAATTTATTTTTTATTCGATTTTAATAAAATTTAAAATGACGCTTTCTTAGGGTGTAAATAATTGAAAAATGGTATTTTAGACGTCAGAAAGTTCAATCACCCCCCTGACCCCCCTGAAATTTATTTTTCATTCGATTTTAATAAAATTTAAAATTACGCTTCCTTAGGGTGTAAATAATTGAAAAATATATTAATCAAATATTTAAAATAAAAAATAAAAACTCTTTTTCATAATTAATTAAAATACATTTATCTGGACAACTCTTAGTCATATCCCGAGACGCCGCCCGCCAGGCCTAGCGGGGTAGGGTTGCCGAAGGCAACCCTACCGCAGCTAGTTATTAAATAAAATAAATAATGATGTGGTCAGATTTAATTGAATAGATTTGTCTATATTTTAAGATATTTGTCAGACTCACCTCCCAGTTTTTTAGAATTATTTTATTTTACTATCTATTTAAAATAATTTTTTCTTTCTCTTACCTCTATATGTTAATATATTTGGGGAGAAAGTATTGGATTCATGTCAAAAATTCGATGTCGAGATTTTGATGGGTATACACGTTTTGAGGTCTCCTGAATCCAAAAAAGTGGTTTTCGCGACATGGTCTGTCTGTCTGTGTGTCTGTCTCTCTCTCTCTGTGTGTGTGTGTGTGTGTGTGTGTGTCTGTATTTAAGTTTATATTTAAGTTAGGTACCCCTCTTTTTTCGATTTTCTCAAAATTAGCTCCAACAATTTTGATTAAAAATCAAAAATCAATTATTTTTTTAACTGCTCTTTAATGTTGTATATTGTAAATCTGTATATTCTCATTTTACCATTGAAACCTTCTGAAGACCACTTTGCTCTTGCACTTCATAGGAAAGATAAAATAAATGGTTGCCATGGTAACAAAATATAAATATTTTCCCATTGGGTATAGGAGACTCTGCAGCCAAGGAATTAAATAAAAAACTTTTATTTTATTATTATTATTATTAACCGTCGACGTTTCGGTCGCAAGTCACGACCTTCCTCAGGGCGATTAATTGTTAGAATACAAGGTTAACAGTATTATATTCAATTATCATTGTAAATTATACAATATTTAATTGGGCTATATGTATTAAGAGCAAGTCATTAGATTGATTGTAATAAGTCCTAAGCGAGCAAGTCACCTCACTTTTAATACATATAGCCCAATTAAATATTGTATAATTTACAATGATAATTGAATATAATACTGTTAACCTTGTATTCTAACAATTAATCGTCCTGAGGAAGGTCGTGACTTGCGACCGAAACGTCGACGGTTAATAATTATGTAAAAGTTTTTTATTTAATTCCTTGACTGCAAAGTCTTCTATACCCAATTCAAAGTCTATAGTCACTTCTCATTAGGGTTTGGAAAAAACCGGAAAATTTTGAAAACCGGTTTTTCGGTTTTTCACAATGCGGAAAACCGGTAAACCGGTTTTAAACCGGTTTTTTTTTCAAATGTAAATCAAGGAAAAAAAAAATAAAAAAATACTCAAAGCAAAATTTTATAGAATTATTTTTTAATAACCGCGCCCTTGCCTGCCACTCCAAATGGCTTAAATAAAATCATCGGAATGCCTGGGATCCGAGCCCAAAAAAAAAATTATTATTACTACTATTCTGATCCAGTGCCTGCTTGAGGATTTGTTTACATTCATAGAATACAAAAAATACATAAATTTCTCTATTCATTTCCTATGGGAGAAATCGTAACTTTATGAATTAATAACTCAAAAAATTGTAGGAATTTCGGGACCCGAGTATTTTTCCTGGACTCTCCATAACGTCCTCTATAAGACTGCAAAATTTCGGTTTCAAAATTCCAACGGAAAGTTGGTCAAACAGAGCGAGACAGACGGACGGATAGACCGACACTCCGCTATTATTATAAAGATCTATAGATTATTTAAGTACTAGAAAAAAGGAGAAAAAAATATAAATAATCTATAATTTATTTTTTTTTTTATTTGTCCAAGGTCTTTTTTCGGCTTCTAAGGCCATTTAAACCCCATCTCTATTTATTTCAAATGATTGATAGCCAATTCAAATGAAATAAATTTTTCTCGCTTGGAACGGGAAGCGAACCCGAAACTCCAAGCACTAGAAGCTATTGTAATATCTTCTCTCTGAGCCATGGATCACGGGCTAAATTTGAATACAAGTATTAATGAAGAAAAAAATTTAAAAAAAAAACCGAATTCGGTTTTTCGGGAAAAACTCGGTTTCTCGGTTTTTGAAAATTAGCCAAAAAACCGGTATACCGGTTTCGGTTTCCACCGGTGTCCAAACCCTACTTCTCATGGCTATATTTTCCCATGTTTATAAATTTTACATCTTGAGTTCTAATATATCGGCGGAATCTAAATATATCTCGACACAAAAAAAATCTGGTGTCACAAGCACTGAAAGTTGTCTGCCGTGCGACCAGTCATACCAGATTTTTTTCCAAACAAATTAAAAATTGGATCACCTTTATAACAGTAAATCAGGAAAATATTTTTTTTAATCACTCTTCATTAATTTAATATTTTTTTTTTTATTGTGACTATATAATTTGACCTATGTGTTTGGTTTTGACGTTTTTTTTTAAAAAGCCAACATGCTTTAGAAAAATTTCATTGCCCAGGACATGAAGCGAAACTCTGATCCGTAAAACAAGACGCGAGACCTCTAACTCTGTGTTAGTGCATACTTCTCAAAAAAATTTTTATCACTTGATCGAATTAAATATTAGATAACGAATTTTTTGTCCCTTAATTTAAGACATTTATTTTTTTTCGCCCAGTAAGTCAATCTAAATATATTTTTTTTCATTTGATATAAATAAATTTTCTTGCCAATTTGATAAGAGAAAGAGAGAGAGAGAGAGAGATATTATAAAAGATGTTCTTTTTTCCAGATTTGTGTTCCGCCAGTGCATTTGGGGTTTGGAGCTGAATTCAAGGACTGCAAGGAGCTTCTAGTGACCTTCACTGCCTCGAAGGGTAAGTAGAGATTTCATAGTCTAGCAATACATACACCCTCCCCCCGCCTTCTCTTCTCCAAACACATACACACAAATGCATATAAATATTATAAAAATATGGTATGACCCGTAGCTACACCAAGCCCGAGGGCCCGTGAGGGCGAGAATTGAAATAAACGAATATATAGTTAAAGAGAATTGAATTGATTTATTAAGAGAGAGAATTTGCGAGACCCAATTTTTTAAACTCACGAGTGATAAAAGTTTCAATTTCGTTTGAAATCTCCCTTTCCATTTTCCTGAATTTATAATTATTAATTTACCTATATTGTGTATTACGAGAATATATTAATAACTATAAATGTCAGGGAAATAAGATCGAAATTTCTGAACGAAATTGCGAGCTTAAAATTCCATCTAGCTATCGTAAAGTGGGAACTAAAATTCTCATAAAATGTCTAATAAACAATTCAATATGATCACAACTCAACAATATTCGCTTATTCCAAAAATTCTCGCCCTCACGGGCCTGGTCTTATATTTTTAATGTAAATATTATATAGATGCTATATAGTGTGTACTGTGGAGAGAAGAGCGAGAGGGGAACATGATAATGTTGCTAGACTCGCTCAAATCTCTACTTACCCTTCGGGCAGTGACAGGTCACTAAACTCCTTGCGGTGCTTGACATTCAGCTCCAGGACACTAACTTTCTCTTACCTTGGTTGCGGCCTGTGACAAGACATCAACATAATATATATGTGAGATATATATAACTTATCCAGTGCCGGAAAATTGTTATCAAATGTCAAAATATTTATATTTTGTTGCCACAACAATGGCTCCGAACAAAACGCTAATCTTACCTTTGAAGGGACAAATTCTTATCTAATAGTGTGCTTCTGATCGAAGTTGATAGAGGAAAATGAGAATATACGATTTAAAGAGCATCTAAAAAATGATTGATTTTTGACTTTCTTCTCTCGCTCACATCTGATCATTATTATATATAAAGCACTAGCCTCTTACTTCCTGTCTCTGTGTGTGTATGTGCCTATCAGGGCGTTGATTGGCCATAATAAAAGAAAGTTGAGGCAATGAGGGAAATTAAATTCAGCAATTGCTCGCTTTTTCCACTTGTTCCGACCATATATAATATGATAATATGCCGACCCCGAAATAGGGATCTGACTCAGTGAAGCTATTTGTTATTGCGTCACTTAACAGTTCCAAAAACATTATCTATAGATTTTTGAGTTGTTCTTGTGAAGTTATTGTATATTATATTGACTTGGATCAAGAGGGTCATAACTCAGAGTTAGGAGTGGTACAGGGTGATCCAGCTAAACTTGACTTATTTGAGTTTTCTTGATCCTCTCTAAACAAACATATAGTTTGTTCCATCCGCAACAGACTGATCTTTTTGATCAATCCAGTATCAACTTTTGAAATAAAACTTTTAACGTACACTTTGTCTAAAATATTTTTTCAAA
>JAKCPI010008473.1:0-20052 GCA_023213315.1 Euborellia annulipes | reverse complement strand
TTTTTAGTTGAATATACTGTTACTATTTTAATGAAAAAAAAAATCAGAACAAGTATTTCGAGTGGCATCTCGTCTTGAATAAGGAAAAGAAAAAAATCACCTCTCACCTCTCCAGGAATAGACTCCAAAAAAAAGAGTCAAAAGGTGTCGAGTAGACAATAAAAAAAAAACTCCTCAGGGAGAGATTCGAGAGGTTTCTTTAATCTGAATAGAGCAAACTTTTTTCTTCTCCTCGAGGCAAGTAAGAAGAGCGATACTCTCGCCCTCTCTCTCTTCTTTCTCTAAATCTGATGCTAAATTTCGATGTTTCTTGCCAAATAACTTCGTCTTCTACTTCCTTTGAGGCAACTTTGGCTTCTACTTTGTCTCTAACTTGTTATCACTAAAGTACAAATGGCCTGGCAACTTTAAAGCAAACACCACCAATCACGATGGCTAAACATTTATTTGTTGCCCCGTCAAGGGATTAACCCAGAATACAATGTATTAATCCTAGTTTCATTAATATAAAAATAATTAGATGAAATTATTATTGTGTTGAAGTGTGAAGTTTTTCTTATTAATTTTGTTTGCGAAAATTCCGACTGGCTAAAAGGATGAAAAAAAAAAAGTGAAAATTGTTATATTGAATTGTTTGTAGATGGCTGTAAGGAAGATCAAATTATTCTAAGGGCCGTCTGCCAAAAATTAAATAATTTTGCCTATTATCAGTTTATTTGCACCATAGATATTTCAATCTCATTGAAATTGAATCCTCAGTCCAAGCAACAATTGTCACTTATCCCATTTTGATAAAGCAGATGCAAATTTCATAATCATTATAAAATTGCATGGGACGATTTGTAAAACATCTCTAGCTTCTATTCCAGCCTTCTCACTGGGATCCTTGTAGAAAGCCGACACCCTAGCTCGCTTCACCAGCGAGTCCCCTAATAGCTTAAATATAAATGAGAAGTTGCGGTTAAGCGATGCCAAGCGCGGCTTGGTGACCCCAAGCATCAGCGTTGGAACGTCTCCCGGTAGCCATCGATGTAATAAATTCAAATCCCTAAATAGCCTCAGTAGACAAAAAGGGTAAATAAAAAAAATAAATAAATAGTAAGAAAACATTTTAAAAGAACATAATATTAATTTTGAAACAGACTGGGCTTTTGATATTGGAGTCTTTTGTTGATAGGGTACTATTATACCAATGTATGAGAGACCCTCTGTTATTACGAAGAATGGAATAGCAAATGTTGAGAAACAATTATTGAGAGGAGATTGGATTATGCGGATAGTTGAATAGTTGGACTGGCTGATTCTAAGCCTTGTAAAGTGTAGGTCTTCTTTCTGAGCCCTGTTTAAACCAAAAACAAAAGCGTGAAATGTGACCAACAATAAATATATTAATGAAGATTATGATTTTAAAGTTATTTATAAGCAAAAATGTCAAAATCAAGAGGAAATTCACAATCTTTCACTAAAGGGCAGGGGCATTGGGTAGTGCAAAGCACAAAAAGTTCAGCCTCACAGTTTGACAAACCCAGAGGCGTGTATCATTAAAAAAAAAAAAAGTGATAATTGCCGTACAGTTTCTGAATCACTTTCACAAGTGTGGGATAGTGCAGAAGTGTACACCACTGTTCTGCGTCACAATTTCAGTGTGAAACAATTCCTATGTCGCACATCATCAGTAATTTATTGCAAAAGTCAAAAAAAAAAAAAAAAATCTAATCCTAGATAGCAAAATGATGCATTCCAATTTCAAAAGACGACGATTAAAACGAATTCACGCCAAAATGGTTAGTTGATGGATATTTCATTTTCATTAAATTCCCTCAACCAAAACAAACTAAAGAGAGAATAATAGTTGCCTCTCTTTAATCCCAACAATTGCGAGATGAAAGTAAGTGGCGGCTCTCTTCATTAAACGAGAGCCATTGTCGGGAATTAACAAAAGAAAAGGTAATTAAAAAGGGAGACGAGATGAAATGACATTCGGCAAAATATTTGATATTCGTTCGCTCGGAGCTGATAGGATCAGAGATACAAACAAAAGCTTGCAGAGTCAATATCAAGTTGATAACATCATTTTTTTTTTTATTGTTTCTAGTCGATCTCGATTAAACAACCCGTTAAGGGGAAATAAAAAATAAACAAGAAATCTCAAACTGATTGGTTTGAACTTCTTTTTTTTTTATATTTCGGAATTCCCAGGATAGGCCTTCTCATTCCACATCCATAATCCTGTTCATGTCTTGCTCTCAACTAATGGTTGTCACTCATTAGCTTTTTTCTTTTTATCGATCTCATGATCGAAAAGAGCTATGAGTTTGAAATTTCATATTTAGGCAAGGGGATGCAGAGGAGAGCGGGGCACTTTGTCACAATTTTCACTTGTGATTTTTTTTACAAGGTTTTGGTTAGTGGCTGAGCCAAAACAAATATGTAAATAAATGGTGTATACCTTAGTACAAGTTACGTAAAAATATGTATAAATATTAATTAATTTGTTTTTCCCAAAGCACTTTAAGTGTAACAAAGTGTCCCATGTTAGGGCACTTTTTCAGAGGGTAGGGGGTTTACTTTGTCTCATAATTTTAAAGGAAAAATTAGTTTAGCCGTTAACATCTTTTTAAATTGTTTTATTGTTTATTTTCTATGATGTTTTTATTAATGTATCTTGTATACCACTATTTGGGTTAAACCCTATAGCCTCTGGCTAAGGAAAAGTAAATAAAAAAAATTATGTTTATTACATTATTTAAATGAAAGGTTTACATTTGTAATTAATTACATAACCAACAATAGTCCACTGTATTTATTTATATTTTTCGATTCTCGGAATCGATTAATCATTTCTGAAAGTCGACTTTTTAAAAACTCGTCCTTAGGAGATGCTCAGTAAAATAATATAATATTTATTAAGTATTTAAACATTTCATTAAATACAAAACACACAAATATTGTTGTCAATACCTTTATAGAGGAATATTCTACCCAGAAATTGCAAGTGATATAGCACCGATTAGGAATGCCACATACATATGTTCACTAACCGATCTTAGAAAGCGTGTTGATTGGTGTGTAAGGTGTAGGTTTTAAAAGAAAGATGAAAGTCAATCAATGAGAACGTTACAAACTAAATTACCCCCGGATACTGACTTTTCCATCCCTAATCCAAATTCCGACTCGCTAATAGATTGTTCGATTCAAATCAAGTCCAGTCAGCTTTCTCGACTCATTATATTTTTCCTTATTCACAAGTAATTGATCTCCAAATAATATTTAACTTTGACTAGTAAATGAGCTGATTATGGAATTTTCGATTCTATTAAAAAGTAGCTTCATCTAATTTGCGTGAAATTTTAATGAATGGAAAGAAAATTCAGGTGGGTAGCCAAAAAAACAAAAAAACAAAAATAAATAGAACGAGCTAGAGAGAGAAAAAGGCAATCTTTGCTGATTCATTCATGTCGACTGGCTTTTGTTTTTAGATCATGGAGTGGGTGTTTGGATGCCTGAGGGCTGAAGGGCTTTTCTCTCTCTCTCTCTCACTCTTTGACACACAATACATACTACTGTACATACACACGCGCATATAATACATTCGCCCTTAAACAGTATATAACAAATTTCCATCAGAGAATTGGCGATTTGTCAGGAAATTGACATGATTACGTTTGATTTTGTTTTCTCTCTTTTCCCAAAGTCCAATCGGATATGGAAATGGAAGATTGGCAGCAGATTTTGAAATTAAAATACACACACATATACACAGTAAAAAAAAAAAAGGACTAATTATAAAAACCGAAACGTTAAAAAGTTTGACGTGTGCTTAGAAGCAATTAGCATCAAAGAAATAATTGCTTTGGATTAAAATTGTCATTAGTTTTATTTTGAAGTGAAACTTCTTTATGCACGGTAGACAGTGCGTTACAAAATACTGCATCACTTTCACTTCACTTGAGCTAGAGCTCAAAAGCTCAGCTAATTTGAGATCCCTCGGGTTTAAGAAAAAAAAAAAAAAAAAAGAAAAAACAGTAGTCGACACGTCTAGACTCAACACATTTATTCCTCTCCTCCTCCACTTTAATGAGGATGAATGCCATTTATTTTTTACTTTATTCATCTTCCATTGATTGATTTAATAATATTGAACGAATCTACGTCTTTTTCCTTTCTCTTACCTCTATATATATGTTAATATATATAGAGAGAGAAAGTATTGGATTCATGTCAAAAATTCGATGTCGAGATTTTGATGGATCTTCACGTTTTGAGGTCCCCTGAATCCAAAAAAGTGGTTTTCGCGACATGGTCTGTCTGTGGGTGGGTGGCTGGGTGTGTGTTCAATTTTAAGCATGAAAGAATTGAGCTACGAGGTTGAAATTTTATATTTAAGTTAAACACCCCCGGGACCGGAAAAATAAGCTTTTAATCAAAATCGACCAAAGAATACTAGTACTTTATTGATGTACTTTTTCAGTTTTTTTCGATTTTCTCAAAATTTGCTCCAACGATTTTTTTTAAAATTCAAAAATCAATTATTTTTTAGATGCTCTTTAAAATGTATATTCTCATTTTGTGATTGAAATCTTCTGAAGACCACTTTACTCTTGTGCTTCATAGGAAAGATAGGAGAAATGGTTGCCATGGTAACAAAATATAAATATTTTCCCATACTTATAAATTTTACATCTGAATTCAAATGTTCCGTACTGTCGGGAACTAAATATATGTCGACACAAAAAATCTGGTGTGACAAGCACAGAACACAACTTTCGATTACCGAAGGTAAGAGAAAGTTGTGTGCTGTGCGCCAGTCACACCAGATTTTTTGCCTTTATTTCGTTTGAGGTCTTATTTTGCATCTGAGGTCACGTCGCTGTTTATTTCAATTCAACAAATTTGACCCTCGGGCTTGGTGTAGTTGGTAGCGTGCCTGCCTTCTATACCGAGGGTCGCGGGTTCGCATCCCAGGCAGTCCATTGGATACCAAATGGCTTAAATAAAAATGCCTGGACTCCCAAATGTTATATTAACAAATAATGAGTATCGTTTAGTCTCAAATGGCCTAAGTTACCGAAAAGATTGTGTATGTGTGTGTGAATGTGAATGGAACAAATTCAAATTTTTGTCGCTTGCAACTCCCACCACAAGAGGCTGCGTTACGGTCCAGAGATAGATAATTATCACATCTATTTTTCAATCTTTTTTCTTTTTTTAGCCAAAAGGCATTTATAAAAATTTAATAATATTTTAAAATCATTGGTTGGAAATCGACTAACAAATTTCCTCGTCTTATTTTCATCGAGATCTGTCATTTCCTGCTGCAGTCAACTTATTAGAGTATCAAGTTGATAATCATAAACTGACATCAAATGGTTTGCACGAGGAGGGGACCTTCAAAGCAGCCTTGTCACACTCAACTCTCTCTCTCGGTCTCTCTAGAGACAAATAAATTTCTAAATAATTTCATTGACCCATATCCACATGGCTAATCCAAAATATAATAAAAAATTTGGCTTATATTTTAAAATTTAAAAGACACCATACAAAGAATAATCTTGCAAGGTGCCACCCACAGGGACAAGTTTGAAGGGTCCAATTTGTGTTGCCCTAAGGGAATACATTTCTAAAATTCATATAACATAACAAATGACATAAAAAAGCCTCTCTTTGATATAAAACCTAATTTTTTTTTCTAATTTATTGCCTGGAGGGGCAATCCGTAAAGTTGGAAGTTTGTAATTTCATTAAAGAATACATCTTTATTCTTTCAACGTTTTTATAATTTTATATATGAAGGGCTCAGTGGAAGAGAGTCATAAGCCACAATACATCAGTTTCGAGATATTGACAAATTAAAGTTTGACTCAAATGTGTAAATCAAACCCCCCCCCCTCCCCCCATGGGACCCAAACCATGACTAGATATTTAAGCTTTATAATACAGGGTAAGAGAAAGTAAAATATAATAATTTACTCTAGCTAAAAAAAAAAAAAAAAAAATATTTATAAATACCCTAAAATAATCTTAAATTTTTCAAATGTTTGAAAAAATTTTCTTGAACCCCCCCCCCATCAAAAATTTCTGGCTACGCCAATGCTTTCAAATGATATTCTATTCAAGTGTTATTGTTAATTAAGTTCTATTAATTAATTATTCTATGGTGTTCAAATAACGTTTTTGTTATTGCATTTTCATAAAAAGCGAGTAATTTGTAAAGTAAGTAGATTGAGTGGAAGATAGTCACAAGCTACAAAAGAGAGATTATGCATATTAAATATGTCTATACTCTTACTATGTTGTAATTAGAGCTAGAACTGGTGCTTGTTGGGTGCCAAGAATCATAACTAGTGATATCAGAATAAAAAGAATCTCTTCATTTTCAGCTCCCTTATTCGTAGAAGTCCTTTGAATCCGAAAGAAATTTCATTCACTCCAGATTTCGACGCCATTTTGCTGTGGCTTATGTCTATCTTCCACTAGGCCCTTCATATAGAATTAATATTATAAATGTCAAGGTCAGCGAGATGGCAACATCAGCGGGATGGATTGAAAATTTTAAATTAAACATACAATTAAAAATCTGGTGTGACTGGCGCACAGCACACAACTTTCTCTTACCCTTCGGTAAGAGAAAGTTGTGCACCGTGCTGGTCACACCAGATTTTTTGTGTCGAGATATATTTAGTTTCCCATAGCACCTTAGTTTCAAACTTGCATTTTAAATGTTGACTGCTTCAAATAAACTATGGTTATTTTTCAAAATTTTAATCTCATATTTGGACATTTTATACACAATATAGAATCGTAAATAAATACAAAATTTCATAAGAATTGGAAAAAAAATTTTAAATGCGTAAAAAGTTCTAAAGGGACCCCCTTTTGAATCGAAATTAACATACAAATCCCTATAGGAAATTAACATTGTTCCTATGCGAAGATAAGGTGGAAAGGGAATTTAAAAAGAGTAGAGAGAGACGATAATGTTTGCAAGTGAGAGAGAGACATATATGTTTTCTTTGAAACAATTAAAGACACAAATAAATTTAAAAAAATGGGAATTTAAATAATAATTGATTTTTAATCTAATAAAAAGAAAAAGATTTAAATTCCGTTACCATGGCAACCATTTCTACTTTTCTATGAAGAACAAGAGTAAAGTGGTCTTCAGAAGATTTCAACGGCAAAATGAGAATATACATTTTAAAGAGCATCTAAAAAATAGTTGATTTATGAATTAAAAAAAAATCCTTGGAGGGAATTTTGAGAAAATCGAAAAAAACTGAAAAAGTACATCAGTAAAGTACTAGTACTTTTTGGCCGATTTTGTTCAAAAGCTTATTTTGAGATTCTTCAAAGGTACCTAAGTTAAATATAAAATTTCAATCCGCTAGCTCAACTCCTTCATGCTAAAAATCTGTCCACACACACACACACACACATACACACACACACACACATAGACCAATTTGCGGGACCCACTTTTTTGGACTCAGGGGACCTCAAAACATGTATATCCATCAAAATCTGGACATCGAATTTTTGACATGATCGCAATACTTTCTCTCTCTATATATTTCATATATAGGGTACGAGAAAGTAAAAATCAATCAGCACGAGAAACGAACGAAATAGAAGAAATAAAATTTTATTTTTTATTACGTCGTACAGATATAAAATAAAATTTCACAAATGAATTCATCCAGCAAAATTTGACTTTGTTAAAATTCAATAATATCATCCCCCTTGGTAAATATATGAAAATATATTTAAGCCTATATGCCTATGAAATATTATATAACAGCATTCCCAATTAAATTCCATGAAATACTACAATTCTCCCAAAAAATAATTCCTCTTTTAAATTGTGATTTGCTCATCAGCTGGTATTATAATTTGTATATAAAACCCTGACTACTAAGCTTATCTTTTGAACTCACAAGTTACATTCACATTTGCAGTGAATTTTTATAAATTCACTTTAAATATAAATAAAGTGGAAAAATCAAAGGCGTCTAGTCGGAAAATGAATAGTTTGTATTGCAATTACATTATCACTTTGATTATTCTTATACTCTTCTCGTTAAATGGAATAAGTGACTTCTAGTAATAATGTTATTGAAATGATAAGAAAAAAAATATGTTTATATTGAAATTTCCAAATATTGATAATTTCGTTTAATCAAACGACGATAAGCGAGTTTATTATTTATACAGTGTGTTCTCTCATTAATAATTCTAAAGCAACGGGATTGAATTAAGAAAAGTCTTTTCTAGAATCAAGAGAAATGATTCTCAAGGGGCCCTAACACTTGCAAATATTGCGCTTGATTTTTGAGCAAAAAATTGAATGGTCCTGGACCCCTCACACTACACAAAAATTGTGTACAAAATTTTAGCCTTGGGGCAGTGAGTAGCGTGCTGGCCTTTTATACCAAGGGTCGTGGGTTCGGGATTTGGACCTGATTATTTTTCCTGAACCCTCCATAACGTCCTCTATAAGAGTACATAACATTTAATTTCAAAATTCCAAAGAAAATTTGTTCAAATAGAGCGTGACAGACATACAGAAGGACATATGTGATTTATATACTGTATATATTAATTGAAAGATAACATTCTGGAAATCTCATCTATATTGTAATCCTAATAATCAAAACATGTGAACTATTCGGTCATGTAATGAGTAAATAACTACTGTATATGTATAAACTTTAATTAAATAAATAAATATTCGGAAAATGGACTGTCTGAATCCCTTGATTATGATTTTCACTTCACTTAGCGTCAAGCCAATTATTTCTATAATTAAATAAACATAACCTATTTTGTATATTTTATATCGTGATATGGAATTGTAATTATTTTCAATGATAATTATTGAAATTAAAAAAAAAATCTGGTGTGACTGGCGCACAGCACACAACTTTCTCTTACCTTCGGTAATCGAAAGTTGTGTTCTGTGCTTGTCACACCAGATTTTTTGTGTCGGCATATATTTAGTTCCCGACAGATGTAAAATTTATAAGTGTGGGAAAATATTTATATTTTGTTACCATGGCAACCATTTTTCCTATCTTCCCTATGAAATACAAGAGTAAAGTGGTCTTCAGAAGATTTCAATTGCAAAATGAGAATATACATTTTAAAGAGCATCTAAAAAATAATTGATTTTTGAATTTAAAAAAAAATCGTTGGAGCAAATTTTGAGAAAATCGAAAAAAACTGAAAAAGTACATCAGTAAAGTACTAGTACTCTTTGGCCGATTTTGATTAAAAGCTTATTTTCCGGTCCCGGGGGGTGTTTAACTTAAATATAAAATTTCAACCTCCTAGCTCAATTCCTTCATGCTTAAAATTGAACACACACACACCACGACACACACAGACACGACAGACCATGTCGCGAAAACCACTTTTTTGGATTCAGGGGACCTCAAAACGTGAAGATCCATCAAAATCTCGACATCGAATTTTTGACATGAATCCAATACTTTCTCTCTATATATATATTACATATATACATAGGTAAGAGAAAGTAAAAATCCGCTTGATTGTGCGCTGGTTGTTAGCAATCAGCCGAACCTATCTATTAACTTGGCAAATTATAATATAAAAATTCCAAAATTAAAGCAAGAAATTTTATTTATAATGTACGATACGTTTCTAAAAATCTGATGTGACTGGTCTCACCACACCACACAACTTTCTCTTATCTTTGGTAAGAGAAAGTTGTGTTCTGTGCTTGTCACACTCATCAGATTTTTTGTGTCGACATGTATTCATTTGTATACCAGATAAATTTGTAAATTGGGTATAGGAGACTTTGCAGTCAAGGAATCAAATAAAAAACTTTTATTTAATTAATTAATTAATTAATTAATTAACCGTCGACGTTTCGATCGCAAATCACGACCTTCCTCAGGACGATTAATTGTTAGAATACAAGATTAACAGTATTATATTCAATTATCATTGTAAATTATACAATATTTAATTGGGCTACATGTATTAAGAGTAAGTGACTTGCTCTAATAAATAATATAATAATAATTGAATATAATACTGTTAACCTTGTATAACAATTAATCGTCCTGAGGAAGGTCGTGATTTGCGACCGAAACGTCGACGGTTAATTAATTAAATAAAAGTTTTTTATTTAATTCCTTGGCTGTCTGCAAAGTCTCTCCTATACCCAATTCAAAGTCTACAGCCACTTCTCATCACTAAATTTGTAAATAATTTTTAATACACATTTTTGACGCACACTTAATTCTTGTACTCCATAGGAAAGATAGGAGAAATGGTTGCCATGGTAACAAAATATAAATAACAGGAATTTTCCTACGTTTATAAATTTTACATCTTATATCCGTGGTAACTAAATATATTTCAACACAAAAAAATCAGGTGTGACAAGCACAGAACACAACTTGGTAAGAAAAAGTTGTGTGCTGTGCGACCAGTCACAACAGATTTAAGCCTTGAGGAATTTATAATTTCAAATTGAGAGACATTTCTCCCTATGACTAAAATTAATTCGAATCCGCCGATCCCGCACCGCGGGAATAAT
The DNA here is from genome assembly GCA_023213315.1 of Euborellia annulipes. Lineage (NCBI taxonomy): Eukaryota > Metazoa > Arthropoda > Insecta > Dermaptera > Anisolabididae > Euborellia > Euborellia annulipes. The sequence continues at coordinate 9,485 of JAKCPI010008473.1, read as the reverse complement.
AAGGGCGAGGACAGAAGAAGACTAAAATTAATTAAAATACCGTGTGCGGTACTGAGTACAAATTATCAGATCCGTGGTTCGACCCCCGGCAATACCAATTTTTTTTTGCTATTTGAATTGATTCTAAATACACATATAAAGCAAGAGCATGAAAACTAACAAATTTATTTCTTCTTTCCCTAAAAGCACCGTACAATTTTTCTCAATACAAAAGCAACCTTCAAAATGTTCACTCTGCTTCTATTAAAGATTTTTTTTTTTCGTTTTCAGGAAAGGTTCAGTTAAGAACGTCGAGTCTTCCTTAGTCAGCGATGGAGTTGTCACTCAAGAAGTGGTGAGTTGATTATTCTAACCTCCTTAATTGATTCCTTGAAGGTAGGCAACCAAATCACCACTCGCCTCTGCTTTTGCTATACTGGAGAATTTTAAATAAATTCTCCTTCATTATGCTTTATTTAATTTTCAATTCCTGAATTGTTCATTCCTCTCTCTCTCTCTCTCTCTCTCTCTGTCATTCCCTCTGTCAATCAGGGCTTCGACAATTTGTTACGTGTCCAATCATTTAATTAAACATTTTGGGGCTAGAATTATCTATAAACATGCGAACAGCTAATTGATGCAAGTCAAATCTCGTTTACTATTAATAGAAAAACGTTCATTAGAATAGTTGAACAAATTCAATTAAAAAAAAAAAAAAAAAAATTAACACCAGTTTACCCCTCCCGAGAAAAACGTCTGGATCTGCCCTTGGGTAGAGGAAAGTTGTGTGCTTTGCTCTCATTTACACCAGATTTTTATTATATATTTTAAATTTTTTTATGTTTGTTTAGTTTTTTTTTTTTTTTGTTTATAATTCTTAGATTACATTTTTATAAAACTCAAAAATAATCACCCTCAGTTTTAATCTCTTTTCTTTCTTTTTTTTCACCCTCTTTATTTTCCTTCTGGTAATAAAAAAATTAAACAAGAAAAGTTTAAGAATTGTTTCATTTTATGGCCATTTGTAAAAGAATGAGAAAAAAATAAGATTTAGTCAGGTTGCAAGTTTCATTTCACACCCTCAGAGCTTTTGAATTAAATTTCATATTTTTATTAATTTATATAATTCGTAAATAAGAAATTATATATAATATTTAAGATATTATATACATCGCGTAGGTAAGCTCGCGAAACGGAGATTTATATAATTAGATATTACTTCATGTACCCGAAAAAAGATATAAGGGTGTGCCAAGGGCACACTGAGCGCAAATCGGTGGATCCGTGGTTCAACTCCCGGCGGCACACCCTTAGCCTTTGTCCGAGCGAGCATTTTGGCTTTTTTGAACAAATTCCTTGCACAATGCATGTTTTGCCAATTTTTAATCAAAACAATCTTCTTTTTCATGCAGGTTTTGAACATTTTTGTGTAGTTGCTTTTAAACTCTATGTGACAAAAATTACTAATTATTTTTAATATTTTCAAACTTTGGCACTTTACAGAGCGGAAATGTAAAAGATGAACATTTCAACCTCAATTTGACCCAGATTTCTTCATTCAAGTATGCGCTTGTCACTTGTTGAGATGTTCTGCGTTCAAGAACATGTTCTCAGATAAACGCATGTCCTTAAACGAAGAAAATTTAGAGAAATTGCTTCTTGTTCATATGTTATAAAAAAAAGAATAAAAATATAATATAAAATGCAACTCAGATAGAGCATATTTTTATTGTTTTTCCCCTTCATTGTGCACATTTGGTCATTTCATTGTGCATTAATGCATGCATATTTTAAGATTTCTTTAAAATTGTTTTTTTTTTTCATTATGTCTAGGTGCGAGAGATCCTGACTTGGGAAAAGGTGCCCCAGTGCTGTCCTGGCTATAAACTCGATTGGACTAATAATTGCACTCGCTGGTGCGGAGGCTGGTGCCAGAATGGTGGATATTGTGACAAGGATACCAACCAGTGCAAATGCCCTAATGACATGATCCAGGGACCTGAGGGAGACTGCGTGCCAAAATGCCCTTCTGGTAAATAAACCCTTCTTTTTTAAAGAAAATATGCCGAATTCTGAAAATGCCGGATTAGCCGAAACAAAATTTTTATACATAATACTATATAATGCATACATATTTATCTCTGTAATGACACTGTTTTCTTAAATTATCCCTTTATTTTTGCTGCAATATCCCTTTACAATATGCCGGATTAAATTAAAATCAAATATACAAATCAAACACATTAGGCTATTTGCTTCAAGGGTTTTATTAATTAAAAATTAACACTTAATACGTATTTCAACAATTACGTATTGTCCTCGGGCTTGGTATAGTTGCTAGCCAGCTGGCCTTCTGTACCAAACGTCGCGGGTTCTCGGGCCCCAGGTATTCCGATGATTTTATTTAAGCCATTTGCATACCAAATGCATCCAATTTATTAGCAAGACTACTGTACTTCTAATTTTTGTTTTGTTTTTTATTTTAATAAAGATATCTATCTTTTAAAGACGAAATTGGTATATTCAAAAAAGATTTTAAAAAATTCACTTGGAAATCGCAGATTGGAGAGAGAATAAAACCAATAATATTTCTGTCTGCGGCCATCCTTTTTTTTTTTTTTTTGTAATGGATGCATAAGGTCCGAAGACCTATAATGGCCAATAGTCACATGCAGCCAGGAAGAAAATAAAAACAAAAGGAGAAGCATAAAGGGGAAACTCAACTGCGGGAACTGAGAAGATGCCTGTTGAGGTTAGACTTGAAAGTCTGAAGATTGTAGGTTTTGGGGAAGATAGACTCAGGGAGCTTGTTCCAATCACGGGAGGTCATGGGGACAAAGGAAGAATGAAATTGATTTGTTCTGTTAGTCGTGATCTGAACAGCATAGGGATGCTGGGAAGATGCCTCTCTTGTGTTCCGTGAATATGTTGCATTGGGTGGGATAATTGATTTTAATTCGGCAGAGCATTGACCACATCCTTAGTGCATATTAGGAAATTTTCGAAAGATATTTGCAATAAATTGAAGTGGTAGGAGAAAAAAGAGTCTCATTATCTTCCTAATTTCATTAAAATCCATTTTAATTTTCATGAGGACTTTTGGCCATAATTTGCGTTTATTTGGAGATTTCTCGATCATCCTACATGTTATGCATATTGTCTCATATTTCCATCCAATGTGTTAGAAATGAGGTCGCTATGAACACAAATTTTATAATAAATACAATTTTATTGCCTCATTTAGTGTGTAAGCCTCTTGAGTGTGGACGTTTTAGAGAAAATTTTGTTATCACTTTGTATTTAATTTTAAAATATTAATACTATATTTAAAATTGATTAATGTAATTTTGATGAAAAGTTTCTAAGCTATTAGTATTAAATATAACCATAAAAGAACTCTAATAATATCTCCGTTTTAATTTTTGAATTATAAACCTAAAATTATTTTATTAATATAAATAGTGCATAGATTAATTTGCAATAATGTGTCAAGAGACTTTGAAGCATTTTTGCAAATATAATTTTGCAAAAATAATTTTTTATATTTTATTGTTTTTCTCTAAATTAGTCGTATTTTTAGAGATAATTTATGAATATCTGCCATAATTACAGTATTTACTTGCACAATTGACAAAAAAAATAATATATAATCTAATTCAATGGGACCAAGACTTTTTAATGCTCTCCCAAGTGAAATCAAATCATCTCCAAATGTCATCATTTTCAAAAAAAGACTTAAAACCCACCTCCTGAAACAGCCCCTATATAGTGTTGGTGAATATTTTGACGTAAAATAAAGATGTACCCTTCCTTGCATGTATATTGTCTATTATTTTTGTATTTTTTTTGTGACGCTTCCATACACAGCAATTGTGTCTTTAGGAAGAAAAGGGTTAAATAAATAAATAAATAATCAAAACAAACTTTAATGTTAATTTTCTCAAATCTCTGTACCTGGCGCTTGACACACTAATGCGTAACAAGGTCCATTTGTATAATAATCTTTGGTTGTACTGAGGATGATTCCATCAGGGATCGAAACACTTACCAAGGGGGTAAGAGTGCGACCACTCACATCATATTTTTTTTGTTATTGATTAATTTGTGTTGATGTTTGTTATAAAGGTTGAATTTTAGTAAGATATTCGTCTTTGATTAGAAATTAGGCTTGATAAATGGTATCTTGATAGCCCCAGGGATTTATTAGTCAGCTCGGCATTATATTTCGCTCAGGCCGGGCCCTCGCTAATTAGCCATTTCATCTCCCTTTCGAGGTCACTATTTACCAGTATATAATACAATTTGAAATATGGAAAATGTTATTTGTTCACCTGGCTCTCTCTCTTTTACTCCCGCTATTGCCCAAATTTATTTTTTTCGCTTTTCTTTTTTAATCAAATTTTGTTGAATAATCATCATCAATTGAAAAGAAACAAAAAAAATAAAGCCGAATTCACTATCTTTAATTGACTACATTTTCAGTTCACTCATTTTGTTTATAAGAGAAATTGTTTGAGTTTAATTGCAAAATATTAATGGAAGGAATTTAATTAAAATAACGACAAGATGAGAGAAAATAAGATTTGGCCATGATATTTATAATTAAACGATGTCAACAAGCTGATTATTAAGCTAAAAGATATCAATTTCTTCTTCTCCTTGATGTGTGTGAATTAATCAAAAGGTAGATTTCTAATGAGCACTGAAAGGAACGTTCCGCAAGCCTTTCAGGAGACGTTAAAATTGATTATTAATTAATTCATACACTTCTGAGAAATATTTGTTCCCTGAACCGATTGAAAATATTTTCTGTTGATCTGGAGAAAAATATTCTCTGTACCAATCAACAAATTTCAAATATTGATGATAAAACATAAAAATCTGGTGTGACTGTTCTCACAGCACACAACTTCGGTTATAGAAGGTTGTGTGTGTCTGTGCATGTCACACCACAATTTTTTGTGTTGATATATTTAGTTTCCGCCGATGTATTAGAATTCAAGATGTAAAATTTATATGGGAAAATATTTATATTTTGTTACCATTTCTCCTATCTTTCCCATGAAGTACAAGAGTAAAGTGGGCTTCAAAAGATTTCAAGAGCAAAATGAGAATATACATTTGAAAGAGCATCTAAAAAATAATTAATTTATGAATTTAAAAAAAATCGTTGAAGCGAATTTTGAGAAAATCGAAAATAACTGAAAAAGTACGTCAGTAAACTACTAGTACTCTTTGACCGATTTTGTTTAAAATCTTATTTTCACGCTCCAAGGGGCTGACTAACTTAGATATAAAATTTTGGCCTCATAGCTCAATTCCTACATGCTTTAACTTGAACACAGACAGACAGACCATGTTGTGAAAACCACTTTTTTTGACTCAAGGGACTTCAAAAATAAGATGGTACCTTAGTTTAGAGCAGCGGTTACCAACCCGTGGGCCGCGGGCTGATTGGAACTGGGCCGCGGACGTCTCATGAAAGATAAAAGTTACCGTTAGAGAGAGGAAAAAAGTCTTCCGACTTTTTTCAATTTTGAGACTTTTCCAGATTTTCTTCACTGATCTCACAAAAGGAAAAGTTTTTTGAGATTTTCATAAACGACTTTTGCCACTTTTTTGTCTGGCAGAGACTTTTTTTAAATAATATAATGGTTTATTGCAAAATAAATAACTTAGGCCTATTAAAAAAAAATTTCAATTAATTTTTCCTTTCTCTTATCTTAATATGCATATTAGGGTGGTCCTTATCTATAGAGGTCATATTTTTCCCTTTGTTTTCATCCACACAGCACACAGGGACTAAATTAATTTCAAATTACAATAAATTTAGAAATTTATTATTTAGAATCTTTTATTGCTTAAAATTATCTCAAATAATACATATTTAATAGAACTAATAGGGATAGATTAAATTGTTTCATCTGTCAAAGTTCCTCAGCATATTTCTTTTTCATTTCATAATTATTTATTTGTCAATCGTATTTTTCAGTTCAATTATATAAAATTTTATTTAACAAATATGTGTGTAATTTAGTGTTTAGTCAAATCCGAATTGAGGTATTCATGAATATCGATATCTTATTCAAATGAATAGGTCTTTAATAAATTATTAAAATTATATACAAGGTGTCCGAGTTATCAAAATAAATTGTACAGTGCTTTTACTTTTTCATATTATTAATCCTTAAACTTGACAGCGACTTTTTAGAGAATTTTTTTGCCAAAAACAGACTTTTTACCGACTATTTGACTTTTAAGGCGACTTTTTTTCCGAAAATAAGAGACTTTTTTTCGCTCTCTATTTATAATAATAAAAATAAACGAACTTTTTCAATTTTAGTTTTCTTGAAAAATAAATACAGAGTTAAACTGAAGGTTTAGTGCGATTTAAGGCTAAAACTATCCAGTTTTCACCCAAATATTGACGCTCTTGTTGGCACAAAACAAGGTCAAAAATAGCATTGACTTTTTTCAAACCTGACCCATAGTTTTTAAGATTGCTTTTTGTTCTTAAAACACAAAGTAAATGCAATAAAATAATTTTTTTTTTTGTACCAACCCATTTTACTTACACATACACGCACACATTTATATCCAGTATACACTGGGTCTCAGCGTTTTTTTTTTACGGAAAAAGTGGGCACATCAAAAAAGGTTGGGAACCGTGGGTTTAGAGTAATTAATGAATAATTGGTTGCCTACCTTCCGGCAAGCAAAAGCGAGTAATTTACACAGCCATTCCATTGTTTGTAGGCGTAATTAGAATATGTTCAATTAATTAAACGTTAAATAAACTTATGAATAGGCAGCTAACTCTCTAAATCGTCAAACCTTATATGATATACTGCAAAATAGAAAGTGAAATTTCCTTCTCTAAATACCTAATCCTTCCAAAGAATATCTTAATTATTTTTTGTTAGAATCATATAAATAATTCCGTTACCCGAATAGCTGTATGGACCAGGATCTATGTTCGTTTTAATAATTTCTAAATTATTTATTTTTTATTGTAAAACGCAATTGTATTGTTATGATGTAATATTAATAAAGGGTAGCACCAAAAGGGCTATATTTTTTCTTTTTATTTATTTATTTTATTGGCACAGCTAACGTTTCGGTTTGCCCCCGGGTTTGGCGTAGTAGGTAGCGCGCCTCCCTCCTATACCAAACGTCGCGGGTTCGGACCCAGGCAGTCCGATGATTTTATTTAAGCCATTTGGATACCAGATGGCTTAAATAGAAATGCCTGACCCCACAATTTATATATCAATCACAACGGTTATCGTCAAAGTCTTAAATGGCCTAAGTTGCCGAAAAGACTGCATGTGTGTGTGAATGTGAGTGTGAATGAGAAAAAGTGTGAATGTTTTTAAAAAAAAAAAAAAAAAAAAAAAAAAAAAAAAAAAAAAAAAAAAAACGTTTCGGTTCCATGTTTGATTCATCCCTTTTTAGATATATTAGGTCTATAATACTCATAAATACTTTTGCCAGCTCTGAGGATGTTTCAAACATAGAACCGAAATGTCAGCTGTGCAAATAAAATAAAAAGAAAAAACTTTAGATGCAATTTCTCAATTAATGCTAACCTCTATTATTATTAAAAAACATATAACCAAGTATTTATTAATTTAAACAAGCTTGTTTAAATTAATAAATACTTGGTTATATGTTTTTTATAATTACTTCATGGACCAACACATGATATATATAATTCTTTATCTATTATTATTTTTTATTAATCTTTTGTATTCTAATTTAAATAATCATATTTCCAAAAAGAAAAATAATTTTGGGTTTGGATGAGGAAGAGGAGTTAACCCCTCAATAAGTGCATACGTGAAAATATCTTCGTAAGGGGATAGAATTTTGATTATTGGGAGTGTAACAATTAAAAGCATCATCTATATCCCCCCACCCTTGGCCGAGAGCTTAGAAAAGTTATCACTATTGATAATCATAAAATCCAAGGGGTGTGGGATCGGATCTCAGACAGTCCGATGAATATTTAAATCTTTTGGATATTAAAGGATTAAAACAAATGTGCCTGGACACCCCGTTAATGTCTATATGGTATAAGACAGTGGTTTCCAAACTTTATGTTACAACGCCTCCCTTAAAAATATTTAAGCATATGACGCCTCCCCCAGTTTGTAAAATAGTACAAAAACAAAAATTTTCAATGCTAAAAAATATAAATTTATATTAAAGCGGAGTAAAAAAAAAAATTCCTAGTCATATTCAGCCAAAATTATTGTGACGTTTCGGCCTTCTTAAGAGCAGGAGGCGAGAATAAATGAAATTTTAATTTCAAAATTAAAATTGTCTTTTTTTTCATACAAAATTAAAATTTCATTTATTCTCGCCTCCGGCCCTGAAGATGGCCTAGACTAGTGGCCTAAACATCACAATAAAAGAAATAATTTTGGCTGAGTTTGGAAAATTGCTCGCTGTGGCTAATATGCGCGCCTCCCTTAGACCAGTCCGCGCCTCACAGTTTGGAAAACGTTGGTCAAAGATGCCGAAGACTAAAAAAAAAACATTTATAATTATATTTAAATTAAAAAAAAAGAAGATAAAATGACCATAAGCATAGAATTAAAAAGAATAATTATGCGTTCGTTTGACAATGAGTAATAAAGATATTTGAATAATAAAGAAGAGGTCAAACTGCAGTCAATGTCGCAAGACCACGTGATTGTTTAGTTAGTTGGTCATTATGGTAATTAGTCGAAATCCCAACGGGGATTTGTTTATGTTTATATCGACCACACCATTGAATAGATAATAAAATTTTCTTCCTTCCTTTTAAATAAATTAAATTATAAATGATGTAAAAATACAAACCTATGAAATCCATTTTTCATTAGATGCTTAATTTGTTAATAGAAAACGTTTCAACTTACGGCTTTTCGGGCATTAAGACACGTCTAAAGATTAAAAGCTAATTTTTTATTATAACACTCCTGATAAAGATTAAAAAAAAAAAACTTCTATTTATTTTTATCAATTAACTTCCGTAGAATACGTTAAAAATCAAATCAAAACGAAGGCTTTTAAAAATATTTTAACGTGAAAGACAAAAAAATTCACGAAAATGAATGTCGGCTATATTTAAAAATAAGTAAGTCACGTGACTCAAACTAGTGCGGCAACGTCGCATAACATAAAACGTGTTTCACACTTTCACTTAATTTTTTTATGATATTTTATCTCGCAAATCGTCCATTATATTTAAACTAATTTGCATTAATCGGTTGTAATATATTAAATAAAATAAAAATTGAACAATATGAAGCAAGATGATAAATAACTGTTAAATGCGATGTTGACAGATCTATATTACGTGAAAAAATACTTGAGTCATAAGTTTCACGACTAAATTATAATAATGAATTTATGAATTCAAATAAAAAAAAAAAAAAAATAGATTCTATTTTGATTTACGGGGTACTGTCCGAACAAAATAATGAGAAATGACTGGTACAAAAAACTAAAAATATTTT
>JAKCPI010008472.1:0-11523 GCA_023213315.1 Euborellia annulipes | reverse complement strand
CTAATACTTTCTATATATATTAACATATATATAGAGGTAAGAGAAAGTAAAAATAAATAAACTACAGTGCAGTGGAACGCCCTTAGAGGTAAACAAATGTTTCAAATTCATTTCATGAGAGAAGATGCTGTTGCTGTTCGAAATCAGGAAAGGCAAGAAGTATAGGAGAAGCAAATCAGTTGGAGGCCTAATAAATTTGATAAAAACTTCTTTAAGTTTTTGCAAAGTAAATTTTACAAGTTTTTTAAAAATTGAACATTTAAATGAAAACATTTTTTGGCAAATTTATCAAATATTAATATAAAAACTTGTTATTAATTACAATAAAATACAACGTTTCGGCTGCTAATTCTGGAGTCGTCATCAGATACAGGGCCGTTCTTGGGTATGTTGCCTCCTGCGTGTCAGGTCATTTTGCCCCCACCCCCACCCCCACTGGCGTTTTTTCTAGGTTAGAGAACTCCATTTTACCCCCAACTGCCTCGTTCGTGACGGTTTGATGATACTATGCAAAATTACAACATTATTTCAAACCCTTTTGGGTAGCTGCCTCAGCCACTGTGGGTTTCGCGCCGCTTCCTTCCTTTGAGAAGGCATCTCTGCCGTATTTGGATTTGACGTTTCCGGCATCGCTTGGGAAGTGGAAATTCTCAGAAAAAATAAAATAACTTATAGTCAGTTTCTCCCAATTGGGTTCTGTGGGGACCTAAATGGGAAATAATTGTTCAATCAGGGCCAGACAGGACTTTGCGTGACATCACTTTAGGGCAGCCCAATGAGGACCCAATAGGTCTTATATTAAAATTTCTAGCCGGGGGGGGAGATGCATTCATTCACTTAAACAATGAAGACTAACTGAGAATTAGATATTATTTTCATGCGTGCCAAACTTCGTAGTTAACTTCAATTAGTTCAAATGCATTGCTCACTTCACATTAACAACACAATTGAATCTTAGACAACTAGAATTATTTTTTATTTATTTTACAAGTTTAAGATTCATTTGTTTGTAATGTGAAGTGAGCAATGCATATGAACAAAGAGAAGATGGCTACGAATGTGAGTGCAGAATTAGCAACCGAAACGTTGTAATTTATGGTAATTAATAACAGTTTTGTATTATTAGCAGCTAAATAAACCAAGATTTAAGAAAAAAAGTATTTAATTTTTAATATCAATAATCGTGAAAGTCTAAAAAATCAAAGTGAAGTTTTTTCTATCTCTGAAAGTACAATACTAAAAAAAAGTTTAAATAGACTATAAAAGATTCAGACTTCTTATAATCAAAAATTCCAAAAGACGAGAATTTTAATTTAATTACAGAGAGGAATGATGGGAAATAAAAACTTTGTTACGCAGACGTTAATTTCATTGTTTACGTTATGGCAGTCGTTTATTTATGCTCAGCCATTTTATTGAGGGCTCCGAAAACAACAACAGCAACAACAACAAAATAATAGATAATAGCAAGTGAAGTTTGATGTTTTTTCATGGTGGCTTTATTGAAGAGAAAAGGTACAAAGAGAGAAAAAAGTTCTATCGAGGGGTAAAAAAAAAAAAAAAAAAAAAAAAAAAAAAACTAAAAAATTTTCATTCTATCGTTAAAAATTCCAAGAGAAAGAGGGAAGTAAATGTGCGTGCCCCTAAGGGTAGGGAATTCACAAACCATCAGCTCTTTTTTCTCGACTATCAAAGAACAAAAGTGAAGAATAAAATAAAACTTGTAGCCCTGAGCAATGTTCGGATCAAGATGAGCTGAGCCCGAGCGTTCGGATCATAGCCGAAGAGGCTATCTGCAATCGAGGTCAGCCATCGATCATACAATGAGCGCATTCCTCTTTACTTTTTTTTTGTTTTGTTTTTAAATCCCAAATATTTCGATGGGGGGACGAATTTTATTCCCTGGAAAGGAATTCATTTAATAAACTCTTATAACAAAAAATTATTTTCGAATATTTTGCAATAATATCGAAGAGTGAAGCAATCAATCGATAAGAAGAAAATATCTTTTAAAGATAGAGACGTCCCGGTCTTGGCGTAGTTGGTAGCGCGCCTGCCTTGTATACCAAGGTTCGGGGGTTCGAATCCCAGGCAATCCGATCATTTTATTTAAGGCATTTGGATACCTAATGGCTTAAATAAGAATGCCTGGACCCCAATATATATATATTTATAATCGTATAAAGTCTTATATGGCCTAAATTGCCGAAAAGACTGTGTGTATGTGTGTTACCTTCGGTAATCGAAAGTTGTGTTCTTTGCTTGTCACACCAGATTTTTTGTGTCGACATATATTTAGATCCCCACAGTACGGTACATTCGATTTCCAAGATGTAAAATTTATAAGTATGGGAAAATATTTATATTTTGTTACCATGGCAACCATTTCTCCTATCTTCTCTATGAAGCACAAGAGTAAAGTGTGCTTCAAACAATTTTGAGGGCAAAACGAGAATATACATTTGAAAGAGCATCTAAAAAATAATTGATTTTTGAATTTTAATCAAAATCGGTGGAGCGAATTTTGAGAAAATCGAAAAAAACTGAAAAAGTACATCAGCAAAGTACTAGTACTCTTTGGCCGATTTTGATTTTTTTTTTTTTTTATTGTTTCCCTTTCGGCAATTAGCCATTGGGTTCCGATTTTGATTAAAAGCTTATTTTTCCGGTCCCGGGAGGTATTTAACTTAAATATAAAATTTCAACCTCGTAGCTCAATTCCTTCATGCTTAAAATTGAACACAACACACACACAGACACACAGACACACAGACAGACCATGTCGCGAAAACCACTTTTTTGGATTCAGGGGACCTCAAAACGTGAAGATCCATCAAAATCTCGACATCGAATTTTTGACATGAATCCAATACTTTCTCTCTCTATATATATTAACATATATATAGAGGTAAGAGAAAGTAAAAATTTATTAAAATAATTAAAGCTAATTAATTTTTTTTTAATTTCTAAAAAAAAAAAAAAAAAAAAAAAAATATAAAAATAAAAAACGATGCAAGTGAAACTTTTTTTTCGGATCGTAGGCGTTTAACTGAAAATTTTCAGAAAATTATTTAATTAAGGGTATTAAAATCGCGTTTTTAATCTTAACTTAATAATTGGAAAATGGGAATGATGGGAATAATGGGAAATCAATAGAGGCATATTAAAAACTGAGAACAATATTTATTTAGTAATTGAAGATTTGAATCATTTTAAATTATTTTAAAAATTATATTTTATCAATTTAAAAATTGAAAAATTAAATCTCACAATTATTTTTTTTTATAATTCGTCATATATAAATTATATATTAAATTTCAACTTTCCTAAATTTGCTCTATATCTAGTTAATTAGAACTGAAGCAACCTGCCCAAAGACGGGGTGGCATTTATATGAAAAACACACTAATAATAAATATTGTTGATGGTTCGCTGGTTATTATAGCGAAAAAATAATAATAATTTCCTGCGTGGAGACAAATTACACGCAGCCTTTTTTTCCTTATTGTAATTATTATTATTTTTTTTAATTTAAAATTTCAAAGTGAATTCGTTCTTATTGAATTTTAAATTTTTCTTTTTACTTTTTCTTTATTTACACTTCCAGTCAAGTAATTTTCTTTTTTTTTTTCATTATTAATCAAAAGACATTTTTTTTGCCTTCTTTTCTTTTTTGAGATTTGATAAAAAGAAAATATTATAATTAAGAAAAAGTTCTTTTTTTAATTAATTAATTAAATAAATAAAATACAAATGAAAGCATATTTTGACTGGGCATCCAGAACCCCGACCCAATCCTTTAACGATGTTGTTTGTTTAACGAGACTGTTTTGTTTTTATTTTTTGACCTCTTAATAAAAACTTGAAAAATATTAATTACCAATTTAAAGATTTGAATCTTCCCAACCTCCCAGGGCTTAAGAAGGTTAAGAAAAATTGAATGGAAAAGGAAATTGTACAAATAGGATTGGTAGTTGGTTGCAGTAGAGTATCCAGGTGGGGGCAAAGGGGGAGCTCGCCCCCTCCCCCCCCCCCCCCGCCCCAGGCGCATCCGGCTTTCCGGCTTTTCCCAAAATCTCCGGCTATTTTTTTTATTTTTTGAAATTTCATAAAATCATTTTATATCACAAATCCGGAGAAAAATTACAAGAAAAAGATCGAACAAGATTTGAATACAAAAAAAAAAAAAAAAAAAAAACGGCGCCCCACTTGAACATCGCCCCCTCCGCCCTCAAAGGCTAGTTACGCCGCTGGTTAGTTGTATAGTCGTATTAAAAGGAAATATTTATGATTTATTGGAAGGATTAGGCTGGGCAACAAATGGATCCAAAGAGCACTCGCTCTATAATTTGTAAGGTAGTTTTTATTTTCTCTTACCGATATATTTATATAACATAGAGAAAAAGCAATTTAATAAATTAAGATTTCGTATTCCAAAATTATGATGATTAAAATACAAAAAATGAATTATTTTTTAGATGCTCTTTAAAATGTTTATTCTCATTTTGCCCTGAAAACTGTTTGAAGTACACCCTGCTTTACTCATGTATTTCAGATTTTCCCATTCACTTTCCGGCTCTTCCTTTTATAGAGTCAATATTAAATCCCCAAATGGGGATTTGTATGTTAATTTCGATTCACAAGAGGGGGTCCCCTTTGGAACTTATTTACACATTAAAAAAAAAAAATTTCCAATTCTTATGAAATTTTGTATTTATTTAAGAATCTCTATTGTGTATAAAATGTCCAAATATGAGATTAAAATTTTGCAAAATAACCATAGTTTATTTCAAGCAGTCAACATTTAAAATACACAGAGCCTATGGAAATTTTGAAACGATTGACTTTTTTATTTTTTACTTATGAAATGCAACTAATCTATATAGTTAATTAAGGTGCTATTGGGAAACTAAATAGGCCCCTATATCTTGACACAAAAAATCTGGCGTAGGTTAAATCTCCCCGGATTTTTTAAATTTTATTTAAAATTATAGTCTCTAATTGAATTTTTTCTGGGATAACCTTTTTGTTGGATATACAATAAATCCGAGTTTTCTTTAACATAAGAGAAAATTATTTGCTTTTTAATATTCTTTCATCCCCTGCTTTGAAAGAGCAATGGAGGGGGGGGGGCTTCTCTCTTTTTGTATAAGCTTATATTGTATTTATTTGCACAAGTAATCTTGAACGTATTGATAATTCCAAGTCTACTGTCTAATTAATTGACTCATTGACTTCAAGCGAAGGGAATCAAGTTCTTTTTTTCTGAATTAACTAATAAAGTGACCTCGGATCTTGCTTAGTTCAAATAACAGCTTTATTTTAATTATTGTGATGGCTTAACCAATTAATTAGCGGGAAAGAATTTAGGGTGGGGGATTCGGATTTTGTTGTTGTTATTTTTGCCTTAGCCGGGTGCCAGGATAAGGATTCGGATTTAAAAAATAAAATCTTAACTTCAAGATATATTTTTTTGACTAAAAATAAGTTTTTAAAGATTTTGCGTATAATTACATTGTTCACATATGCATTGACTCATCATATGAATTTGCATCAAAGGATCCTGTTCCAATACCTTAACGGTGTTTGTATTTTTTGGCACTAAATCAAAAATAATTTTAATTATAAGCTAGTCAATAAAAGAAATGAACGGCTAGTGAAAAGAATTAAAAGACAAGAGAAGAACACATTCTCTTTGTGCAGAAATATAAAAAAATATGGAGTGACTGGCACACAGCACAGAACTTTTTCTTACCATTCAATAAAAGAAAGGTTTGTACCGTGCTGTTCACACCAGATTTTTTGTGCCAAGATATATTTAGTTTCCCATAGCACCTTAGTTCTAAACTTGACCACTTGCATTTCATAAGTAATAA
The DNA here is from genome assembly GCA_023213315.1 of Euborellia annulipes. Taxonomy (NCBI): domain Eukaryota; kingdom Metazoa; phylum Arthropoda; class Insecta; order Dermaptera; family Anisolabididae; genus Euborellia; species Euborellia annulipes. The sequence continues at coordinate 5,647 of JAKCPI010008472.1, read as the reverse complement.
AAAGTAAAAAAAAAAAGACAAATGAATCAAAATTTCCATAGGCTCTGTATATTTTAAATGTTGTCTGCTTGAAATAAACTATGTTATTTTTCAAAATTTTAATCTCATATTTGGATATTTTATACACAAGAGAGAATCCTAAATAAATACAAAATTTCATAAGAATTGGAAAAAAAATTTTTAATGTGTAAAAAGTTCCCTTTTGAATTGAAATTAACATGCAAATCCCCATAGGGATTTAACATTGGCTCCTTGGAAGGAAGAGCCGGAAAGTGAATTTGAAAAATATGAAATACATCAGCAAAGTGTATTTAAAATATTTTCACGAAAAAGTTTACTGATATACTTTTTAAAGGGTATCTAAAAAATAGTTGATTTATGAATTTTAATCAAAATCGTTAAAGCAAATTTAGTAAAAATGGGCAGTAATTTATTTTTAAAATTAGGGCGGATTGTGCTCTAAAAATTTGTTTTTAAATTAAATAATGAAAAAAAATTAGGACAGAAACTCTACGATGATAACACTCTATGAATTTTCGCTTATTTACTTAGGATTAAATAAATATTAATATTTATTTAATATTAAAACTGATAAGTAAAAACAAAACAAAGGATCGTAAATAAATTCCACGTTGTAACGTGACATTTATAAAATGTGGCCTAGTCTGGATTTCCATCCCAAAAGTGTAAATTATATAACATCAGATTGAAATGAACAAAAGTAAATTTTTTTATATTATTAACGATATAATAATCGAATTAGTCACCTTCCGGGGGATTACTAATCAGAGTAGTTTTAGTCATTTTTTCACATTAGGTGTATAAATAGGAGAGAAAATGAATGAGGTAACCAATCTCCATTTTATATATTTTTTTTAATAATAAGGAAATATGAATCTTATTAAAATTTTTTTAAGAGTTGAGTTAAAAGTTTCAAAGAGATTAGACGTGTTTTTAATCCGCTCCTAAAAACAAAGAAGAAAATTGTTTTTTGCTCACGCTTTTGTCTCCGAGAGGCACCAAAAAACTCACATCACAAGGATCAATCAAGAGCACATTACAACCCGCAAACAAAAGCCATACGTCACAAAACACCGGACTTTTTGACCATTGCCAGGCTATGTAATCAGAAGAAGGCATCGATGATAATCCATTCTGAGAAAACTACTAATATTAAAATCAAGTAGGTGGATTATTCTATTATCTCCCTCTCGCATATATGAATATAAATTTATATTTAAAAAAAAAAGATAGAAATAACTTTACCATAAATTTCAAACAGCTGAGAAGAAACCAATTTTAAAAAATTAAAAAAAAGAAAAATAAATAAATAAACAAAAAATAAATAGAATAAAATCTCTCACAATCATACATCACATACCATGGGAGACAAAAATAAACCAAACCCCTTCTCAAAAAGTGGTCTAACTCAAAGGTCACCTACACAAAATCAAGAAGCGCAAACACCGAAAAGGCAAAAAATAAATGAGAACGAAACTTTTAATCTGTTTGAAATGCTCAATCAAATAAATAAAAATTTAGAAAATTTAAATACAAGAATGAAAACCCTAGAAGACAATCTCGCATCTGAAAACAAAATTAAAGAAGAGCGAATTGAAAACCTCGAAGGAAAGATAGAACGTTTAGAGAGAGAAAATAAGGAAATGCGGGCGAGATGGGATTGGAGGGAGCGGGAAGAGAGAAAGTTAAATATTCTAGTTAAAAATCACCCTGAGGGGGAAGCAGAAGATACAACTACCTGGATAAAACATTTTTTTGAAGAAACACTAAGAGATAACCCCATTGAAATCTCCAAGACTGAAAGAATTGGGAGAAAGTCAAACTACCCCAGACCAATTCTTGTTTGTCTAAAAAAATTCGAGGATAAAAAACTAATATTAGAAAATAAAAAAAACATATGTAAGAAGTCTGATTTATATATCGAAGAGGATCTTACCTTTAAGGAGAGGAGGATAAAAAAATTTCTTCTCCAGAAGGCCAGAGAAGCAAAAAGTGAAAATAAAAAAGTAAGAATAATGAAATACTCAATCCTAGTCCAGGGTACTCTTTACACTACTAAGGAAAATGAAGACGGAAGCTACTACTTGCAAGAAATCCCAAAAAACGATCAAAACTAAAAAAGAAAAAGAAAAATACAAAACCTAAAATAAAATCAAAAAATAACCAAACTCCAAATGAAACGAAACTTATGTTCTGGAACATAGAAGGTATAAACAACCTAAACTTACTCTCCACAAACCAAGAGAACTTTCTACTAACATATCAAATAATAGGATTGGTGGAAACGTTTCTAACAAAAGAAGAATATAAAGCGCCCTCTTTTCTTAGGGATTACGAACATATTTCAATCAAAGGAACTAAAACAAAATCCAAGGGAAGAGCCAGCGGCGGACTCAGCTTATTTATTAAGAACAATTACTTCGAGCATGTTTCACTTATACACTCCTCAGAGAACTGGATATTCATGAGATGCAGGGTTAACAATCATGACTTCGTCATCGGACTGATTTACTGGAAGCCAAGTATTGACTTTGAGGAGGAATTGGAACGCCTCGAAGATCACCTGGCATATCTTGACTCAACCTATTTCAACGACGACGTCTATCTTATGGGAGACTTTAATTCAAGAATCGGGAATTTGAACCAACACGATGAGGAAAGTCTCTCAGAAGCCCACCTTAATGAGACAAGAAATTCTCTAGACAATGTAATAAACCATAAAGGGAGGAGATTGATGGAAGCTCTGGAGGCGAAGGGGCTTATTGTCGTAAATGGCAGATCTCTTTCGGATCCTCAGGGCGAATTCACATGTCTCACTTACAATGGAAAAAGCGTCATCGATTTAATTTGGATAAACGAAAAATCATTAAAACACTTCCTGGACTTTGAGGTCGTGAATTTCTCCCCTCACTCATGCCATCTACTGTGCTCACTCAAAACAAACTATAATATAGAAAAATTTAATCCCGAAGATAATATAAACACGCAAAAAGTTCAAAAATTTATAATAAAAAAAAAGTGTAGAAACAATTAGTAATTACCAAATCCTAATAAATACCTCTCCAAATATTTACTTCAACTCACAAAATCCTGACTTACTATACAATAATCTAAAAGAAACACTAAAAGAAATGGCAATAAAATCTCAATTAATGATCCCTATATACTCAAACACAAGGAAAAAAAACAAAGAATGGTACGACTCCGAATGTCAAAAAATCAAAGCGGAAACAAAAAATAAATACAAATCATGGAAGAAAGATAGATCACAAACTAATCTAGAAATCTACCTGAAAACAAAAAAACAATATAAAAAAACTATAAACGATTCTAAAAGAAAACACGGGGAAAGGATCTCAAATCAAATTGCTAATGTAAAAAATAATAGTGAGTTCTGGAAACTTGTCAAAAAAATGAAAAACGTTAACACTGGACATCTAGATAACAAGATACCAATAAATACTTGGGAGACATATTATGACAACTTTTTTCAAACCAAATACTATCAACACCCTAACCCAGCATTAAAGATTACTCCCTACCACCCCTTCTTGGATGAGGACATCTCTCTGGATGAACTTCACAACAGCCTTAAAAAAAGTAAACCAAAAAAATCACCCGGTCTAGATGACGTAAGAAACGAACTTTTAAAAAATTTAACCCCTGAATGGGAACACTATTTACTCAACATGTTTAACCAAATCATGCAAAAAGAAGAATGCCCCAAAGCCTGGTCAGAAATATTAATAAAACCAATATTCAAGAAAGGGGATAAATATGACCCAAAAAACTATAGAAACATCGCTTTAATAAACAATGTAACCAAAATATTTACAAATATTCTAACCGAAAGAATCACTACATGGGCAGAAGCTAACGACATTCTCCCCGAATCTCAAGCAGGCTTTAGACGTGGAAGAGGATGTACAGATAACATCTTTACTCTAAGTGCAGCTATCGGCATAAATATAAGACTAAAAAGCAGATATGTGTTTGCAGTATTTATAGACTTCGAGAAAGCTTTTGACTCCATTAACTATCAAATTCTCTGGAAAAAGCTTCAGGATACGGGGCTAAGTCACAAGCTTATCACAATAATAAAATCACTCTATGATAACGCCCACATGATGCTGGAACACAATAGCCAAACCTCCAAGAAAATAAAAATCACAAGAGGAATTCTTCAGGGGGACACCTTAAGCCCTTACCTGTTCGCTATATTTATTAATGACCTCGAAGACTACTTCAAAAGCAAGGGGCATAAAGGGATAAACATCGACGGAAGAAACGAACTCCTGATGCTCTTGTACGCTGATGATCTGGTTTTGTTTGCTGACACAGAAATAGAGGTCACTAAACTACTCAACACCCTTTATGCATATGCCTCAGAGAGAAATCTAAAAGTAAACATAAATAAGTCTAAAATTGTGCCCCTTCCGCAAAAGTCCTAAATTAAGAAATCTAAGGGAATTTAAGTACAATAACGAAATCATTGAAACCGTCGATAACTACATTTACTTGGGAATCCCTTTCTCATCAAGTGGAAGGTTCTCACTGGCCACCGAAAAGCTGATATCGAAAGGAATGATGGCTTTCTCGCAAGTACGAAGCATTCTTGTGAGGACAAAATCTGACTCCTGGGAGACTAAAATCAAGCTTCAGGAGTCCATGATTAACAATGTCTTACTCTACTCAGGGGAAGTATGGGCAGTGAGATACGCCGAAAAATTGGAACAGGCAGAAATCAAAATTAAAAAAATGCTTCTCTGCCTTTCAAAAACAACACCAAATTACCTAGTCCAAAAAGAAACAGGTCACCACAGCGTTAAGCCTCAAATCTTAAAAAAAAGTTTTAAGATGGTATTTAAAAATCAACAATATGTCGGAAGAAAGATTGCCGAAAATCATGCTAAATAGTTTGAAAGATCTGGAAAAAAAGAGTCAAACAAACCAGAATTAAACTGGATCTCCCAAGTAAAAAGACTTACTCAACCGCTAGGTATAAAAGAGACCCTGGACAATATAACACCTGCCAGCATCCCCGACATAATAGAAAAATATGAGATATTCCTGAGAGAGGAGGACACGAAAAAAATTTTCCTTTCATCTTACAACAAAATCTACAAAAACATCTACCCCTTCACCGGTGCGGCCCCTCATCTGGGTCTCAGAGTCCCAATAGCCAAACAACGCCTCGTCACTCAGCTGCGCCTCGCAGGCGGGAAGAGGATAACTCTCATTTACAAAGACCTCAAATGCACATTCAACCCAGAAGAACCCTGTACCATCTGCAATCTACAGGAAGAGGAAACACTTTCCCACTTCATATTTGATTGCCCCATGCATGAGACCAGCAGAAAAAGACATCTGGAACAACTTCTACAAAACGGAAGAAAAACACTGGAAAATTTACTGGGCCATCTCCGGACCTAGAGAAGTTGAACTCCGTGATACACTATACTATTGAAGCAATGAAAAGGAGACTACTTGTATAGATAAAAAAAAAAAAAAAAAAAAAATGTAACACAAAATATTTAGAAATGTATTAAGGAAAAAAAACACAAAAGAAATACAAAAATATAATGTAAACTCACTCACTTGTATAGCGAAATTGCGAACACAATAA
>JAKCPI010008471.1:0-129009 GCA_023213315.1 Euborellia annulipes | reverse complement strand
ATAACCACAAGATTGATATGTCGGTAGTCATCTAGTTATCATGGCTAATAAGCACAGTAGCGTAATGAATAGTAGTCGAAGGGGGACGCTTGTCCCTCCCCCCTTCCCAGGCGCCCATCAGCCTTTGACGCCCTTCGACTCTTGACAAATTTATCTATGTATTCATTGTTTATTTATTATTTTATATTTATAAAATAAAAAATACCTCAATAATAGCCGAACTTAAACTAAGGATATGTAGAACAAAATTTTAAAAGGCCTATGCCAAAAACAAATGCACATAAATGTTTATTTTTTTGTATTGAAATTAAGTACGCTTTCCCCCACCTTTAGGTTCGTAAATTAGCTGAGGAAATTACAGGGTTAAGAAATTTGCCCGCTAGGCCCCTGGAAAGCCGGCGCCCTAATTGAGCTTCGCCCCTCTCCCCGTCCTTAGAGGCTACTTACACCGCTAGTAATACACTAACTTTGCAAGTTTCATTTAAGAATTTTACTGTTCTGTCAATATATTATATGTAATATAAGAAGAAAGTATTAGCGTGAAAAATCTAACCCCCATTTTTTATATATTTATTTACGTTTCAGGACATAAAGACCCAAAAAACATGTTTAATTTATAAACTAGGTAGAGCCTCGTTTGAAAAGGATGGAATTTTTTTCAATCAATGCTCATATAGAGTGTTCATTGGCCTGTCAATATATCGTTTAAGATAGCAAATTTGCATGATATGTTTGTGCTCAAGATTGGGGAAAATTGCACCCCCTGGAGTCGGAACCAGGACCTCCACCCTTTCCCGGCAGATGGACTAGCGGGTGGAAAGTTTTGTCGATTTTTTAAAATAAATTTCATAGACTAACAATATTTAAAAAAAAAAAAAGTAAAAGTGTGGCAGGATTTGGTGTTTTTTCATCTTTGAAAACAAGGTGGAAAAAATTAATTTTCCTTAAACCCCCGCCTCCCCTAGATGTTCACATATTTCAGTATGTAGTTTTGGATCATATATAGACTAAGTGTTAAGATTTGACTGGAAAAAGCCTTCGAGGTGGGAGGCTGGCTCCCAAGGAGCAGGCAGGAAGCATCCTGGTGCAGAGGAGGGGCCGGGGGCCGGGGTCGGGGCCGCAACTCCCCTGACCAACTCTGTATTTCATTCCCTCAGCTAATGCTCTTCGCCATTTAATAAAGCTCTCCTGGTTGGTTATTTTGCAATTTTAATCAAACCAGAATCGAGGTTATATTAAACTTTTAAAAAAAGAAAAAAATGTTTTAAGTTTTTCTTTTTACGCTTGCACTCAGGCAAATCGCCATGCAAATTATTTAAACAAATAAGCAATATTGAATCTGGAATATCTCAATATTAATGAAGATTAAAAATTTCACTTTAAATTACAAGCTGTGAAAAATATTTCAATTTCTAAATTGTCTAAATGATTTTTATAAGATTTAAACTTTCGACCGTTGGTTCTCTCGTTGAAACATTTTGTAAATTAAAATTAAATATACAAATTAAACACTAGGTTATTTGTTTCAAAGGTTTTATTAATTAAAAAATTAACACTTGATACCGTATTTCGACAATTCCTTGTCATCATCAGAAGTGATTAGAATGTAATACACTTCTGATGATGACAAGCAATTGTCGAAATACGTATCAAGTGTTAATTTTTTAATTAATAAAACCTTTGAAACAAATAACCTAGTGTTTAATTTGTATATTTAATTTAAATTTAAATGATTTTTCTTCAAAAAAACCTTGCTATTTATTCGGAGATAATATTTAATATTATTTTCGTCCTGATGTGGAACCTTTGTTTATTATACTATTGGAATTATTTATTTCATAAATTTAAGAGTATCATTTCTAAATAAAATTTTATTTTACAAATTTAGACTGTTTATAAATTTAATTAAAAGTATTGTATTTCATAATTCGAGTTTCTTTTATTATTTCGTCTTGAACATTTTCAACAAAAGTTGCAACTCTAATTTGACTCCGTTGAGTTAAAGAGTGAATTAAGCGAGCTTATTCAGTGATACTTTAAACTTAGAATTAAACTTGAAAGTTTGCTCTTTTAAAAAAAAAAGAGAATTAATAATCAGGAGATTCGAAATAGCGAATAAAGAATGAAAAAAGAAAAAGTATTTTAGTTTTGTTTTGTTTTGTAATATCTTGGATGGATTAAATTTCCCCCGCCCCACCTCTGAGATTATCTCAGACTTTTCTATCCAATGTTGAATAAATTTTTACTCGAACCCAAGTTGATCAGCAATTGTAGGTCCTGAGCATTTCTCTTAGCCCCTATCTTTTGAAACAAATTAAAAGAGAGAATATTTTAATCAAAGATTAAAATTATAAATAATAGAGATCCAGGTTTAATTTTGGGGAGGGAGATAATTTTCCCCTTGTAGGAGTTGGTGGAAAACTTAATTTGTGTTAATTGTCCAACTTTTTTATACTGTATATATTCTTATTTTGGAATTTTTTCCAAGACGATCTAGTCCTAAATAGGTTCTAAATATATAAAAAAACATTCCTGCCCAATTTCAGCTCTTAATATTAATATTAATCCGTCCCCCCATGGCAGCCAATATTTTAAATAGAAATATAACATGGGAAAAGTCTTTAAAATTTTGTAACTCATCAACCGAACAACTTCTTGGTAAGAGCATAGCATATTCTTATGGGAAATTTAACGCTCTACAAAAAAAGGGTCTCCTATTCTTTTGGGTTGCTCTACTGGTTCAAAAGTTATTCGATTCCCTTATTTGTTTGTATTTTAATTTTATTTTTCCTCATTATATGGGTGTATTTTTAATTGATATATCTCTGGAACCAGTCATTGAAATAGGATAAAATTTGACAAATTTGTAGTCCTAAGTGTTCATAAGAAGGCATTAGATTGGTCCAAGATTTTCCCACTTCCCCCCGGCCAAATATTTTAAAACTCACTGGTAATAATTAAAAAATTTATCTCCAGCCCAAAATTTTATAAAATTCGATGAGTGAAAAGAGATATTCTCAAAAAAACGAAAAAATACAGAATCTCTGGCATTTTTACTTAATCAATCTTGTATAAAATTTTAAACCTATTAAATTAATAGTTGAATTTTATATAACATATATAGAAAAAAAAATAATCGATCGATAAATTCCTAAATTTACTTTAAATTTATTTTCTTCAAAATGACATGTTTGAGTTGCAGGCGTCAAAAAAAAAAATGAAATAAAATCTTTTGATTTTCTTTTTTTTTGAGAAACGCCGGTAAGTTATTTTCCATCTGTTGCTGAAATTACGATGGAATAATAAAACTGTTAGAAAATTTTTAATTAAAATAAACTTGTCTCATTTATTTTATTTAATAAGACGAAACCATTCTTCTGTAATTAAACAAATTATCCATGTAAAAAATTTTCTCTGAACTTAGAATCCGTTTAATAAAAGTGCCTAATTGTTTTGGCTAAAAAATAGAGCGCGTTAGAGCGATGCTTGTTTTGCTCTTGGCGCTAAAAGCCAAGTTGCAGTGCAACTTTTGACACCTGCTCTGGCTGTCTGTCTCTTTGTCATTTACAAGCCTTTTCACTTTCTGGATTTATGGCACAACTAATATTTTTTAGAGAAATCGAAGTATAAGCTATATCTAACGATATACAATTTTTTCTCAATGAAAATGTTATTAAAGCAGTGCTGGATTTACGCCTGGGCCTAGTTCCGCAAAAAACCAAATTTTTCGCAGGGCGGAAAAAAATTTCCTCTTCCTAAAAAAAAGGTAAACGGCTGGGGTAAAAAATTTAAAAATTTTTCGCAGAAAAATTCTTGAGTTCGGGCCTCCCCCCCCCGAAAAATTTCTATTTACGCCCCTGATTCAGTTAATCAAAAAGGGCGGCGCATCAAACGGGGCCTAAGGCGGCAGCAAGCTTAAATCCGCCACTGTATTACGTACGGTATTTCTTAAATATTTGATTCCTACAAAAAATTGATTATGTGCTCTTTGTGAGCTTAATAATTATTTATAATACATTTTAAAAGGCTTTTAATTAACTGGATGTCCGGCAGCCTGGTCAAGCTTAAGCGAATACAAATTTCAAGTCCGCCTGTAGATAGGCAACACTATTACTCTCAAGATTAAATTTATCTTTAGCACTAGGAAGATTTACTTACGATAATTGCACTCGTTTTAAAACATCGTATTATTACACTCTACTAGATTTTTTACTTTCTCTTACCCTATATATGAAATATATAGAGAGAGAAAGTATTGTGATCACGTCAAATATTCGATTCAACATTTAAAATACAAGTATGGAACTAAGCTGCTGGGGAACTAAATACTGTATATCTCGACACAAAAATTCTGGTCTGAGTGTGCTACGGTGCACAACTTTCTCTTACCGAATTAATTGATAATTCCATTTAATGATTTAAAAATAAATGATCAAATTATTTAATTTTTGCGAAACGTCAACAGCTAAATTGTACTTTTTTATTTTTCCTTGGCTCACTCCATATATTTGAATAGCCTTAACTTAATACTTAATTAATTCTCCTTTCTCCCCATTGGCATAGAAAGAGAAATAATAGTCTCACCCCCGCAATAAATTTTATTCTTTCATGAAAATTTTCTTTTAAGAAAAATTCAAAATTTTTTTACCTATCTCTAAAAAATTTCAACTAATGGGAAAATATAAAAATATGTTGTGAAAAAACATAACATACTTTCCTAGTTAAGTGATGTGAAACCAGATTTATTTTCAAGAAAAGTGAAAAAGCCACACCGTTAAAGATAATAAAATTCTAAATTGTTATTGAAATTAATATTGTAATACGCGTAGGCCCTATATCCAATTATTTTTCTTAACGAACAGAGAGGGAAATTTATCAAAATATAAATTTTAGGCTTTATTCAAATTTTATAAAATGTATATATTTGTATTTAAATTTATAGATATAAATGGACCCTGTTATGCAATGGTGTGTCAAAGACCAAACATCGAGTTTTGAGAAAATCAACAATAAAGTTTTTGGTTTACATTGGATTATATATAATTTTTCTTGTCAATTGTGCAAGTAACATTAAATATAAATTTTTTAGGACATATTTCATAAAAAATACTATTAATTGAAGCATTTGAAACAATATTCCGTGCTTAACTCAATTTTGAATTTGTTGGTCTTTGACACACCATTGCATAACAGGGTCCAAATAACACTCACAGCTTTGTTAGATATATATTTGTATTGTTGTTTTTATTATTTTTTTAATATAGGGGGACATATCTTAACATATTCTACAAACCCCGCATTAGCTTAATCCGGCGGGGGTAATGTAGATTATAAAATAAACTGCTTAGGTTTTTTTAAACTCATAATAATTAAGAGAGGGTTGAAAGGCCAGAATATATTTCTCTCTCTTCTGTTTCTCGTTTATCTTCCCAGTTTCGGCCTGCATTCGTATAGATTTTAATTCATAGGTCTTGTGTGCCCTTTCTCTTCCCATATATTTATAGTTATATTTTTATAGACAACAAACAATTACCAGTAAATACAACAATCACAATGTTGTTAAATTGATTTTTTAATGATAACGATTGTCTAAAATATAAATATTCTAATCATAGGTGGTTGGTGGCCGAAACGTTGGCAGTTAAAAAAAATTAAATACTTTTTATTTCATTTTATTAGCAATTATTTTTGTTAGTAAATTTAAATAAGGGAGACATTTTAAAAGAGAAATTTGAAAAACCAATCAAGTACTTGGCTGTTGATTTATACACAGGGAAGGGGGCAGAAGCAGCCAAAAATTTAAAGCTCCCAATTTTCGAAATTTATTTTCGCATCATCTGTCTTTCAAATTGTACATATATGTCCCGTTGTTATAAGGGCACAATACATTTATTATGTATTATATTCATAGGTGAGTTATTCATTGACTTAATCCGTGAGAATAGTGATTTGAAAAACTCCATCCATTTCTGAATTAGTAATTCCAAGTATATATCAAGCTAAAGAGAGTTTCCTTTCGGAATTTTCTTGTGCAAAGTATCTCTTTTGGCCTCAAGCCTTAAATAGTTAGATTTAACTAATTATTATTAGGGAATCCAGCTTTGGAGAGTTGCGGCTGCGAATAGCATCTGTCTGTTTACTTAAGCCAAATAAACTAGGATCAATTTTCATGTGGAAATAAAAGCCTCTCGCATTGTTGACCAGAAAAAATAATTTATTTATTTTATCTCTCTCTCATTATTAAAAAAAATTTTTTCTAAAGTAGATCTCAGAACTTAAATATCATTTATTATTATTTATCACTGCTTTAGATAATTGACTCGAATTTGAACTATTCAAAAGTTAAGGATTTAGAATAAAAAGAATCCTAAGGGAGTACTAATAAACATAAGAATGAAATATAAGCTTTTAGTTTCAAAATTTTTTAGAAAAAAAAGTTTCAAAGGTCGACCGCGCAGCTAGTATCTCATATATATATTATTGAAAGCCTATTTGTCATCAAAATGGAATTTAATATTTTAACATTGGGAGGATCGCCATTCATTCATTGTGTATACATTTTCATAGAATAGAAAGGACACGTTTTCGTTGATAGGCAGCCTTATTGAATGAACAAATTCAAAAATTGATCGGCATAAAACTCATTAATCAATTATAATTTATTGATATTTTATTTTATTTAAAATTATAACTTTGAAATTAAACAAAAGTTTATTTTTTACATATCCTTATATAAAATTGAAAAAGATCCGATCAGATTTCCCCTCTTTTTTATTTTTCAAAGTGTTTTTTAAGACAAATTTAAAATTAAATTACTTTTAATTATTGAATAAAATTTACCTTCCCGTCTGGACTGCATATTTTAATACCAGCCAAAGATATTATTAGACGAACAGGAATCGTACGCGCACTTGCCTGAAAAAATAAAAGAAAAGTAAAAATTTAGTAAAATACTTTATACAACTGACCGGGATATTTTGACGGGACGGCCACAAAACTGAATTGTCCTTAGTTCAAGCCCCGTTAAAATAATTATTTATTTTAAACGGCATTTTGACGGTCTCGTTTTGAAAACGCTCTTTTTCTAAAAGTCTCTAATTATCTAAGGAGAGAGAAAGGGAACTCTAACAAGAATTTCCTTATTTTTGAAAGAGATAATAATAAAAAAATTAAATAAATATTTAGCTAAATTGCCCTATAACGAAATTTGAGAAATGTACGTCATAGAGGGGGCCGGGCACCAAACAATTTACAGTTTGTATTCTTGAAAGAACTAAAAAAATAATTAGAAATAAGATATTTTGGTTTAATTTAATTTAGTAAAGTGATAACACAAAACTGTTACTAGCTATGATAAACTATTGTATAATACTTTTTTTTATTATCACTTACTAAATTAAAATAAACCACGGTTAATGAAAAAATGTTTTTATTTCAATAATAACTTTTTTCTAAGACGTGTAAAAGTGAAAAATTATAAAAAAAGTAAAAGGGTACCGTCTAAAACGAGGGGTTGGTGTATAATAATAAGAATATTTTATTTTATGTTCAATTTATTTATTTTATTTTTTTTAATTTTTGTGTCTTTTTTATATCCCCCTAAAGGGCCATAATTCTACAATAGTTTTAAATTGTCCATTCCACAAGTGGTTTGAAAAGAACTCTTGTATATTTTTTTAAATCAATTAAAATTTTTCCTTGTTAGTCACTAATTTGTTGGAAACGAATAAAGTGAAAAAATAAATAAATAAAATAAAATCAAGTTGGTCCAAAATCGATTTCCAACTCAAATTAAATTAAATTTTTTCAAATCTCAAACTTAATGAAAAGTATTAAAATCTTAGAATGAAATGGCTGGGAAAATGTCACCAGAGGAAGAGAAGACGGCGTTGGGAAAGTTTCAATGTCATAAATTCTCAGAGTTGTGGACAAGACGAGGGATTCTCTGAGACTATGATCCTCCCCCACTCCTAATTACTCCAAAAGGGGAGACTTTTGTTTCAGAACAGTGATTAAAAAACCAAAGAATCGGTTAGATTCCCGAGGGATATATATCGAAACGGTTCATATTGTAATCTAGACTAGGATGTGCACAAGGGTTTCGTTATATATATATATATATAAACATTACGTGTTGGGTCAACCTACCACCAATGCTAAGGCCCTAAACACCGCAAAATACACACACACACTCACACATCCGCAAATGAACATGCTATTCTCGGTAATTGAACTGGAAACTGCTTAAAGCATAAATGCGAGGGCATCAATGAGCCAGGAGCAGAAGGGCCAGCAGCCAGCAGCTCATTCTTGCAAAACGCACCATGTTTCTCCTTGTTGGCCTCCCCGGAACTACGTTACTTTGCTAGGATAGGGCCCTTCCCTTGTAAATTGATTGTGGTCAACATAGTAGTACGAAAAAGCCTATAAACAATTAAATAAGATAGAATTATTATAAGAGATCTTTCTTGAAATGAGAGAAAAGAAATGACATCATTTGCTAGCAATGAATTATTTTTAATTATTTTAACATATTTGGTCCAGGAGATGATGAGAAATCCTAGTTTTGGGTGTCATTTTTACTGCCATCTGAAGACCGATTTCTCCAGATTTTAATATCTCTATCATCATATCATATACTATAATATAAAGCGCTAGCCACTCACTTCCGTTTTGTCTCCGGTTTTCCACTCTCTCTCGCTGGTTGGTTAGAGAGAGAGGAAGAGGAGTTAGAGAGGGAAATTTAAAACTCTAAGTCAGAGAGGGAAATTTAAAACTTTAAAATTTTGCAATTGCTCGTCGAAGTATAGACTATATTATATTAATATTAATAGAAAGCTGAACTGACAAATATTTAAACCCTGCAGATCAGGTAGAGATTTGGTGCGTTTTTTTTCTTTTTGCATTCGATTCACTCCCCTCTAAAAAAGTGGCATCTTCAAAAGGTTTTACCCCCACCCCGGTTTTTTTTAAAGTCAAAAGAAAGTTTTTTTTTTTCAAATTTTTGCCCATATCTTTTGGCCTATAACAAAATCTTTGATCTCCATTTGGTTTTTTTTTTCATATTAAACTGAGCCCCTCTTGCATATTTCCCTAGTTTGTTTAGGTCCGTTTGATTTTGACCGAAAATGAAATAAATTTGTCATCAATTTGAATTTTTTGTTATTGATCACTTTCACCATTTTTTTTTTTATACACAATTTTAAGTCCAAAACGAATTTTATCATAATTTGAGCCACGTGACTTCAATTCTTTCTCCTTCTATTGCTCTTTTTTCGTCCAATTCTTTACCCATTTTATTAAGAAATTTTTTACTAAACGAGTCATACTATTTTTCTTTTTTATCACAGTAAAAAAATTTAAACAAACTTAATATTAAAAACTCTTTTATTACATTCTCTTATACGGAAGTATCGTCAAAAATGTTGACCTCGAGAAAAAATATTTTTTCATTTTCCCTTTTTTATTATTTATTTATTCTATATCAATCTTCTTCAAAAGTTAATCGTAAATATCAATAATAATTTTACTTTTATAATTAATTCAGCTGTTACTCGGTGTGGGGAGGGGAGAAAGAGAGAGAGAAGTTGCTCTCTCTCTCTCTCTCTCTCTCTGCTCTCTCTAGCTACAGTCAAGAAAGAGTCTCAATTTTACTTGAATTATTAAAATTTTGCTTCTAGTACATATGAAATTGCTTGAAATTTGCAAAATATTTTATTATATTTATTTCTACTTTTGACTTTATTTATTAACTAGAAAATTTTAGCGATATTCAATTTTTACACGTTCTGTTGGTGCAGGGGGATAACCTCCAAATATAAGGATTTTTATGCATTTAATTTAATAAATAAGAAGAATCACTTAAAAAGAGCTATAAATCTAAAATCTATAATATATATTTTCTGTTTAACTATATCTTAAAAAGATGATTTTCGTTTAATCCAGCCACCGTCTTGAAATTTCTCTTCACTCTTAAGAACATTAACCAATTTGATTATCTCCTTCTTAGTAAAAGTTGGTTGAAAATTTATTTCCATGGGGAAAACGGCATAACATCATTTTGTTTTGAAATGAGATTATCAAGCGACTATAGGTCATTTATTTGTAACCGGAGTTCGCGGTTGTAAGCTATCCTAATGCGTCGATAAATCAGTTGATTGGACGAGGTTTAGGGCTGGGTAAAGTCGTTCCATGGGGCTTTGGGTGAAAGAGAGGTCCCCAGGGGGCTGCTGCTTCTTCCTCCCCCGGGGCATCCCCTCAAAAAGTATTTCCTTCTCAAACTTGCATGAATTTCTTAATGAAAACTTGTCATTAGAATTTATAGGGTGGATCCACATTCTCGGAGTAAACGCCCAGAAAAACAATTACATGATTATGAGATAAAGGCCTCCTATTTCTAGGATGATTTAATTACATCGTGTAACTCTCTGCCCTCAAATAATTTTTCTCTTACCCTATATATTAAAATATATAAATATAGAAAGTATTGCAATCATGTCAAAAATTCAATGTCGAGATTTTGATGGATATACATGTTTTGAGGTCCCCTGAGACCAAAAAAGTGGGTCCCGCAAATTGGTATGTGTGTGTGTTTATATAAATTAACTATTTTTTAGATGCTCTTTAAAAAGTACATCAGTAAAATCTTTCATGAGAATTGTTTGAAGTACACTTTACTGATGTATTTCAGATTTTTCAAATTAATTTTCCGGCTCTTCCTTCCATAGAGCCAATGTTAAATTACCCTATGGGGATTTGAATGTTAATTTCGATTCGAAAGGGGGTCCCCTTTTTTATTGTGTATAAAATACAATATGAGGTTAAAATTTCGAAAAATAACCACAGTTTATTTCAATCTGTCAACATTTAAAATTGACTTTTTTACTTTTTACTTTTTTATTTTATGAAATGCAAGTGGTCAAGTTCGGAACTAAGGTGCTATGGGAAACTAAATATATCCCTACACAAAAATTCTCTTCACGGTGCAGAAGGGTAAGAGAAAGTTTTCTCTGACAATAATATAAGACGTTCAAACTTATTAGTGGAACATCAAAAAGCTATTAATTAAAACATTTTTCAACCCTCTAATTTAAAAAATAATTTTTATAATTTAACACCTTTAATTATTATTTTTATTTAATTAATCCTTAAGATAAATAAAAATTTTTCTTTGAATATTCCATTTTTAAACTAGTTTGACCTAATATGAGAAATTTTTAAGGTGACGCTTTCTTTTTCTTCTTTAAATAAAGTTCATTATAATATATTTCTACTTTAGTAAAGTACTTTGGTGAGTAATAACCTCTTTGCCATTTTGCATGAAAATAGCTTTAATAATTTTGAAATATTCCAGTGTTATATATATTAAAGTTTGCGGAACGCCTTTTTTTTTTTATTTTCGACTAATAATTTAATAAAAAAATTTTCTATCCAATCCTCTCTTGTCAATTCTTCATCCCATATTGGTAGGATGAACTACCAGATTTAGAGTATTTTGAAACTCATTTTATTTTATATTCCATCAAAATATCAGATGGTTTTTCCGTTTGCGCGGACTCAGATGCAAATCTACTTGCTACCCTTTCTGAATTTTAGTTGGCTATTGTTTCCACATTCAATTGCATTCTATGAATTTAATAAATCCTTTGTGAAATGAAATCTCTACGTGGCCTAAATGATTTTTTTTTTTAATAGACAAACTTTGGCTATTCCTCGAACAAAAACTATGATTGCCAACTCGCCCCTAAGCGTAAAGTTACAAAGGGACTAAATATCATATAAAAGAAAATTTTCTTCCTGCGAGGTCACAAACTTTTCTCCGTTTATATAAATATAATAATTATCAGCCTTCTCGGTAACATAGCATAATTTATGTTATTGTAAAACTTTATTTTAATAACGAGGATAAACTATTATTGAATTTTTATTCATTTAATTTAGATCCATATTTGGAAATTTGAATAAAAAGCCTTCTAAATACTTAAATATGAACATTTTTTAAGTCAAGGATGAAATAAAAAAGTTTTAAAAAATGCGAACATGTTGCCTACACTCGACATATAAAAAGAATCTCACCTTGGAGAGTAAATTCTTAGAAGTTTGTCTTTTCTACTTTGCCCTTTTAGAAATTTAAATACTCTCATATATATCTTTGCCGCAACATCATCTAGGCTTTTTATTAATGAAACTTGAAGCTACATACTCTCTATAGCCTCCATAGGCAAATATAATTATTTCTATATAGAATTAAATTTAATAAATAGGCCCACATTACGATTGTTTAATAATGTTTTAATTTATATGAGAAAAATCTCTCTTTAATAGAGGACAAGGCATCGTTAATTTTTCTGAACTAAAAATTCATTTAAATAAAATAGTAAATCGCCCTTGACTTGTGGCTCAGAGCTTATGATCCTAGAGGTCGAGGGATTAAGCCCCAGGTGAAAAATTTATTTAAATTTGCTAACAATCAAAATAAATAGCGACGGGGTCTAAATAAAATTGTTTAAAAGTTGAATAAGATTTATATTAAAAGTTGGAATTTGAAATAATATAGATACAGTGGAATTGCGATCTTTCGTTTCCCCATTAATTCGTATTTCCTTCAAATTTGCCGGTCCCGAGAGAAAATCCCGATAACTGGTAAAAAAACAATGCATTTCAGCCCCCTCGGCGATTCGTATTATTTTCATGCTCGAGGTCACTTAAAACGTCTTATAATTCATATTTCCTGCTTAAACACCTCGTTAATTTGTAATATTTTCACTGAAAGGAAATGAGAAAAAGAGAGAGGGAAAAAATTGATCTTTTCTTACCTTTTAAATAATGTTTGCATTAATACGTTTTTAATTTTTTACTCCCTATAATTGGTAATCCCGATAATTCGTACCAACCCGTCCAAACCGTGACTATGCTAACTATCGGGCTTCCAAAAAATCATTTATTCGTGAAAATATGTTTATAAATAACGAAATTATAAACAAAACGCTTAAAAAAATAAACACTTTGGCTGCCTATCTTTTAGGCGCTTCGCTCATAGAAATAAACTTATAACTTACAGTAGATATATTTTTTTAACTATTTTGTTCATAGGTTTGTTAATACTTGACAGATTTTCTCGGATGAATGATTTTTGGAAAGCCAAAGAACTGTAGAATATCGTAAATATATGTTTTATTCATTTAGGGATACGTAAAATTGTAATAAGGGTGTCCAAAGCAAAAAAAAATTTAAAAGATTCGACTTTTCTGAACATTTAGCCGTTTGAGGCACATCTAAATGACCTCCGACTGGGCCGAAACTTAAAATTTATATGTATTATAAATAACTATCTGCATATTTTTAAGGGGTGTCGCCTTAAAAAAATATTGAAAATGCAAAATAAGAGCACATTTTCTATTAAGATTTATTTTTCTCTTTATCTCTAAAACTGTGACTGATGGGGCAAAACTGAAATGGTATTTGAATTCAGCATGAAAAATACTTCTAGAATCTCATATCTTTATTCTTGTGAAAGAAAAATAGTTCATTTTTTTAGACCAGATTTTTTAGTTTTTGGAAACAAATTTTAAGAATAATAAAAATATTCACAATTTAATTATTAAAAAAATGTGTCCGAAAGTTTTTGTTGCTGTTGAGTTTATTTAAATCGATGTAAAAAAAATCAAAATAAATATCATTAACTAAACAAGCTTAAATATCATTGACTGGGATTAAAGACTTTGACCCAGTGAAAATGAGCTTATTTATTTGATGTTAGTTCTGCTTCAATATAATTGATATAAATCGAGTGAAGTTAGTTGGAGGCTGTCGTGCAGGCGAGTTCCCTTGGGATGACGATGCTAAACACGCTAGTTGCATTACTAGGTCCTACATTTGTTAGAAGATATTTTTAGTAGGAGTCAACAAAGTCACTTGGGGACCACACCTCAATGCCTGGCCATTAATTAACCTATATCTCTTTGAAAATCTTCGTAAAAATACATTCAAGCATTGTTTATTTACGTTTTCTGGAAGAAGTCGTGCTTCTTTTGTTTCCTAAGATTAACTAATATAAAGAGTTATGACAATGGCTAATCCTCTAACTTAGTGATTTTAATTAAGATTCGTTGAACGAACAAAAGGGTCTCTGCGAAAACTCTTTATTCGATGTGATAATAAATTAAATATAATCTGAGTCAAAGCGCCAGCATCAATTGAGTCGCAAAATTATTTGACACTTAAAAGAAAGTGAAGTTTAATTCAATGCAGCTACGCGTTCGCGTGCATATATTTAATTTTAAACATTATTTTAGAAAATACCGCATTTATCAAAGTCAACATACAAATGGAGGATTTTCTTTTATTAAGGCTTCTAACAAATTTGTTAAAAATTATTATTATTTATCAAACAAAATAAAAATAACTGACGTCAGACTAAAAACGATCAAAAAACGACAGACAGAAAATGAAAAAAAAAAAAAAAATTAAAGTCGATAAAACTGGCACAAGACAGAGTAGAAATAAAGAATGCTTGCTTCGAACTGGCATGGGGGACAATCACCAACAAGTCTCTATCATCTATTATCAAATATTAATTAAATAAATTAGGAAATAAAAATAAATTGAATTGTTTTTAAAAAACAAAATCACAAGTCTAATAATAGACAATCCAAAACAAGCTTTCTGATTGGCTCGAGTATTTCTTAGCAATAATTAGTCGAAGCACTATTCCAATACTATCATGATTATAAAAAGGATTACATAAGTTCTTAATTAATGATAATTTCAATTCGAAACTAAGTTCTCCCCCTCCCTCGTATCTGCCTACGCTCCACCAATTTAGAGCTCCCCCCCCACTCCCTTATCAAAATCAAATTATCAAAATTTTGTGCAATACATTTTATCTTTGAAGTTTTTTTTTTTTTTTTTTCAATAGGAAATCCTCAGTGAAATTAAAGTAATGTTTGAAAATAGGCCAAGTAAATAATACAGTACGTATCGGAGTGCCAGTAAAGTAGACTAAGCACAGAGATAAGTCTATAAAAGTAGCTAGCAGGGCGACGGATGTGTATATAAAACTGCAGGGCTGCGATCATTATTTATTAAACGAGACATTAAATATCTAAGAGGGTATTGAAATGCGGAGGAGCCGCCATCTCAGCTTAATGCATATCAAAGACAGCTCGGCTCAAATTGTTCCTAAATCATAAAAGACAACAAAGATATTTTCAAAAAGAAAGGGAGGATTGAAAAATAGTGAATTTGCATATCGCGTTTAGAATCACATTTCTAATTAGAGTTTAATTAGACAAGTTAATTAAGTAGAGGCTGACAAGAAAAGGAATTGTATGACGAGAGGAAACATTTGTTACTTAATTTTCAAGAACTGAAGTCGACATAAGTGAATGAATTCATGTCTAGAAAGAAGAATTAGTCGGCTTGATTGTTTGTTAAGAAAATGAACCGGAATTCCAAGGCCTACTCGGCTAAAAGTGAATTACTTGTTGAATCCAAATTAGTTTCCCCCCCCCAACCCCACCCCCTCCTAAAATGCAACTCATTACGAGTATCGATGTTCAGTGAGACCGTATTTAAGCAATCGTTTAAAAATACATTACTTTTTTTTTGTATTTCCACATTAAGATGAAATCTATGTTTGAGGAGTGAAAGTTAATCCATGAAATTCATAATCTTTTTGACTACTGAAACCAAAATTTGTATAAATATTCTATATATGTAACACGATTATAAAATTGCTACATTTATTATTTATTTATTTTCGATATTTCCTGCAAGGTATGCAGTCCAAATGATTCATCACAGCACCAGCAGTGTGTATTACCATAAACCATTCCTTATGAACAATAGCCTTTTGATATCAAATATATTTGATTAGAAATTAATAAAGTTTGAAAATTTATATGTGTATCGTCTTATTTGGAAAAAAATCAAACCATGCAGCCCATTTTTTAATCACTTGATTCTTCAGAAGCCAGAATACATTAAATTTCAAATTTTGCTGGACTTTTTATAGCATTTGTAAAATAAAATATAAGCAACTAATTTGCAAAACTTTTTCGCTCTTCGATTATGTTTGTTTATTATTTACATATTTGACCAGTGAATGAAGACAAACCTCTTAATTATTTTAGCTAAGTTTCAAAAGATTTGATCCAGTGGAAGCTGAGAAAACCGTGGATCGCGATAATAATTTACCCCTACTTGCTGGCCGATTAATTCCTCGTTTCAATACTTCATATGACCACTTAGGACTATGAATTTTTCCAAATCTAATCTTAATTTGATGAATAGGAGCAGAGGTATAATCAAATTACAAAACTACACACTTACAACTGGTATATATAGCTGGTGGGCCATATAGCTTTTGGAATTTGAATGGGCTATAAAAAAAAAAACTAATGAATATTTTTTCAAAATTAGTTTATTAGAAAGATCGGACATTAAAATTTAAGAATGAAACATATACTGAAAAATTGGGTTGATCGGATGGGGTACTGTCTAGCCAGCCTTGGCAGTCATTTGAACGATGTTGTGTTTCATTCTTAAATTTTAATGTCCAATCTTTCTAATTAACTCATAATTTTCAAAAAATATTCATTAGTTTTTTTTTTTTATAGCCCATTCAAATTACAAACGTAGTATGGCCCACCCTGCATGAAGGCACATTAAGATCTTTTTTGTGTTACATATAATACCGTGTAAAGATGTAAGATTACATGCGGTCTAAGCTGTCGCTTGATAGTCTATTATTAGTTAAAGGCTTTCCTATCAAGATTTTATTTATTTTCATTCAAAATGTTATTTTTCCCTTCTGAAGATCCATTCATGGACTAGTAACTCAAAAAAGCACTAAACCCCTCCCCTCCCCTCCCCTTTTCACATATATTATAATAGTTATTTTGACTCAAGGGGATCACATTTATGACGAACTTGTCCCTTTATCTTCTTCCCTATTTTCTCGTCTGTCTGCCAGTCTGTTAGAAATGCATGGATTCTAAAACTACTTCATGGGATTGAGGAGATTAGGCCTAATTCAAACTTAAAAAAAAGTTCTTGTAAATTCTCTATCAGAAACTGAAAATTTTGCCGAAATTGAAAAAAATCAGTAAATTCTCATTTAATTTATTACTTTTCGATATTTTTTTAAATTAAATGTTAAATCCATGAATTATTTAAGTCGAGAGTTCTTTTTAATTAACAAATTAAAATAATAGCTTTTCGGATAAATTAATTCCATTATAAACTAATTAAATGAACAAACTAAGGAGAAAATTCGCAAAAGCTTCGTTCGTATAAACAACACAGAGAAATGTTTTTTGTTGATAGCTGACAATGAATCAATAAGAGAGGGGCCTTGACTTAGAAATTAAAAAACATCACCCATTTAATTCCATGATTGCATAAAGGCCAGGAGGCATTTTCCTTTGCACACGCCACGCAGGCCACCAAAACCTCATTTGCATTTCTCTTTTTTATATTTGTTCTAAGATTCATTAAATTAGAATAAAATATTCAAATACCCAAATTATATGAGCTTTTTTTAATTTTATATATTTAAATCCTTTTATATTATTATCAGTAGACCATTTTTACCGCTCTCTACGGTTCGCAGAAATCGTCAGATTCAATCTAGGATTATTAAATTGCGAAATTTCATCCTATCCAAATAGTGGTTCCTGAGATAATAGAAACTTTCAACAGGAAAGTATTAAAACTATAACATTTGAATTATATTATTTTTACTTTCTCTTACCTTTATTCAGTATGTATATATAGAGAGAGAAAGTTTCACGATCATGTTAAAAATTCGATGTCGAGATTTTGATGGATATACACGTTTTGAGGTCCCCTGAGTCCAAAAAAGTGAGTCCCGCAAATTGGTCTCTCTGTGTGTGTGTGTGTGTGTGTTTGTCTGTGTGGCATTTCTGAAATTTTATATTTAAATTAGGCACCCCCCTGAGGGGTAAAAATAATATTTTGAACAAATTCGGCCTAAAAGTACTAGTACTTCAGTTTTTTTTTATTTTCGATTTTCTCAAAATTAGCTCTAACGGTTTTGATTACAATTCATAAATCAACTATTTTTTAGTTGCTCTTTAAAAAGTATATCAGTATAATTTTTCGTGAAAATCGTTTGAAGTACACTTTACTCATGTAATATTTCAGATTTTTCAATTCATTTTCCGGCTCTTCCTTCCATAGAGCCTTTGGAACTTTTTACTCATTTAAAAAAATGTTTTCCAATTTTTATGAAATTTTGTATTTATTTGTATTTATTTAGGATTCTATATTGTGTATAAAATGTCCAAATATGAGATTAAAATTTTGAAAAATAACCATAGTTTATTTGAAGCAGTCAACATTTAAAATGCAAGTTTGAAACTAAGGTGCTATGGGAAACTAAATATATCTCGACACAAAAAATCTGGTGTGACCAGCACGGTGCACAACTTTCTCTTACCTTCTGTAGGAGAAAGTTGTGTATTGTCTCTTACCGAGGGTAATCTAAAGTTGTGTACTGTGAGACCAGTCATACCAGATTTTTTATTATAAATCTCAAGGCAAAATGATTCCAGAAAAGCAAATTTGTTAAGAAAATACTGTATTTTAAAAACGTGTAAACGTTCGAATTAGAAGTTAAAATTCTAATTAACTCTAGAAATTGTTTTGTTTATTAAGGAGTTGATAAGAGTTGTTAGACGTAGAAATATTTAAGAAAGAATTCGTAATATTTCATTTAAATCTGATAATATTTTTTTCCATCTTTAATCTATGGTAAAACGTATTTATTTATCTTTTATAAAATGAGAATTACTATTGTATTTTGATTTTATTCAAGCAGGCATCGACTTCTCGGTCCGAATGAGAGACAAGCCAGCAATCGGAGCGCCTTAGTATCGTGCATTAAAGTGATTAATTATGCGGCCATAATGCAACTCACCTCAACTCTCACTTATGAAGCTTATTAAATGTACAATATTTTTTTCTTCATTGGCATAATATGAAACAAAAATTATTTATCAAATTCATCTTTTCGATTCGTTTGTTAAATTGATCACTAAATAAATATTTTACATATATTCTTTATAAAATATAAATATGCGTGCCAGAAGGAAGGGGGTGGGTACGGACAAGGGGTAATCTTCCCCCTTCCCAAATGAATACATTTTATAGAATATAACATATTTTTTTTTTATAATTTCTAACATTATTAAAAATTTTAACACCATTTTTTTATAAAAATTTTTTCGCCATGTTTCTATATAGGCTATTTATAATTTTTGGACTCCCCATATTCGCCCCTCCTGGCCCCCTTCAGTCCGTCCAATCTCATACATATTCCATGTTCCCTAGGTAGCTGATATGGTTAGTTCTTATTAAGAAGAGCGAGAAAGTTTTGCAGCTTCTTTGCCTCTTACTTTTCGCATTTTTGAAGTCCTTTTCGCCTGAAACGTATAGATATATAAAAAAAATATTGAGGTATTTTTTTTCACAATACTTTCCCCTTATTGTTGTTATATGAGCTTTTAATAATAAAAATAGAGGAATTTGGGCTAAATTGAAAATTATGTCGACATTTCTTTTCTATGATTGCGAACTTTTTCTCTTTTTCTCTCTCTCCATTCTCTTTATTAGTCTAAAATAGAGGTGGCAGAGCCAATTCTGACCAAATATCTATAACGAAAATATTTAAGAAATATTAAGATGACTTTTACCTATAAAAAAGCTATTTTATCTTACTTTTTCGTGTTTTTTTCTCGATCAATTGTATTTATTATCTAAAAACAACTTGCAGAGGTCGCTACTTTGCCGGGTTCAGACCTGATAAGGTTGGGGCTTTGCCACTGCTATTTTAGTCTAATAAAAAGAATGAAGGGAGACAAAAAAAACAGAAAAAGTTCACTATCATAGAAAAAAAATGTCGACATAATGTTAAATCGAGCCGGATTTGTCCTTTTTTTTTTAATACGGTAGCATACCGTAGAATAACGTTTATTTAATTTAATGAATATTCTATTTAACGTAGGAGAAATAGAAGAAAGATTGATTTAATTTGAGAGTGTAGAAGAAAGCTTGAATATTTTTATTCTATTGAGAAAATCTTTTTGTGGGTTGCAATATCTCTCATGCACCTTTTGAATGGAATATTTCCGCACTGCGATATCACCAACGCCATCAACCATCTAGATGAAAAGTAAAGTGATTTGCTTAGATGATCAAGACATCCGTTTGCCAAATACAGATCATATATCATTCGAGGTGTTGCTTTTCTTTCTTATGGCAAACATTCGCAAAAATTCACTTTGCTTTCTCAATGCAACATTTGTGTCAGGGCTCTTGCTCAGGAAAATAGAGTTCCAAAGAAATTCATTACTAACCCTCGGTGGAATAATCTAAAAAAAATCATATAATATATAACCCCAAAAGTAAAACCACATAATCCTTATTTTTTTCATAATCAATAACATTTCGTCATACTCCGCTTAGGAGATCCAATCATTTTATGTTTAATAATTAAATTTTTAAATGTGAACAATGTTAACATTTAAGTTATGAAATTTGAGGTGCAAGTTATGAAACTATGAATTTTATTAATTCCCAGGGCTGTATGGGCTGAGACCTTAAGGCCTTAAACAAGTACAAAAACAATCAACGACATTTTGTCATAATTGGACCCTGTTATGCAATGGTGTGTCAAGGAGCAAAAAATTCAAAATTGAGTTAATCACGGAATATTGTTTCAAATGCTTTAATTAATTAATATTATTTTTTATGAAAAATGTCCTAAAAAGATTTATATTTAATGTTACTTGCACAAGTGACAAAAAAATTATATATAATCCAATGAAAACAAAAAACTTTAATGTTAATTTTCTCAAAACTCGATGTTTGGTCTTTGACACACCATTGCATAACAGGGTCCAATTAGAGAGAGACCTGAAAATTCTCATTTATCTTAGGAAAAAGTTGCATTTTTTCGGAAAATTCTCTTTTCGATAAATTGCTATTAATTATATGAATGAAGCAGTTTATTAAAATTTATTTCATTTTAATTGACCTTAAACAAATTTTAAAAAAAAATGTTAATTTAAACAAATTCTATTTTTATTCTAGTTTTGTATAACTCTAAAGTCGATTTTTTTTCATAATTAAATTTTTAATGTCTTCTTTTTTTGTTTTGAGTGGAACCAATTATCGTTTTTTGTATGTTGTTAAAGCTCCATTTGAGGAGGGGGGGGTATCGCCTGGATCTGTTACCCGCGCCTACCCCTAAGTGGATTAGTCCGTTTTCAAATAGTCTGGCTTATCTGTGAAACCGATTAGCCGGACTATGCGAGGTATTGCTGTATATAAATAAAAAAAAATTAAATTTTTTTATACCCCTTACTCAGATCTTGATAATTTCGGCCAGCCTACCATCATGTTTAGGTCTAAATAAGCAATTTTTATTTAACAAAATAAAGTGAGCTTCCATTTTTTTATAATTCAGTTATTTAGTTAAATAAAATAATTTTTTATAATATGTCAGAGACGAGGGAGACAAATAGTTTTTTTTTTTTTTTTTTTTTTTTTGGAAATGAACACATGAAGTACAAAAAATATTATGACATGGGCTTAAACTAGAAAGAATATTTCTATTAATATTATACCCTAGAAATTGGTAGATCCGAATTTTAACTATCTTTATCGACTGTTTAAATACAGTAGAATCCCGATTTTTCGTATTTCCCTCTAATTCGTACAAACTTGCCAGTCCCGAGATGAAACTAGTATAAAAACAATGCATTTCAGACCCTTCGCTAATTCATATTATTTGTATGCTCAGGGTCACTTAAAACTCTTATAATTCGTATTTCCAGATTAAAAAGCTCGCTAATTCGTACTAGAGGGGGGGGGGAAGAAAGAGACAAGTTTTTCTCGTTCAGAGTGAAATTGAGCCTCTATTACATTTTTTCTTTCCTTTTTACAATTCAGTCTTCGCATTAATATTTTATTTATTTATTTTTTAATTTTGTACTCCCGATAATTGGTATTCCCGATAATTCGTACCCAAACGTCGTCAAGATACACATTATTCTACTGTATTTTTTTAAAATGAATTTTCTTTTTGACCCACATTTGATATTATCGTACCATTTAAAGGGGAGGATGGATCTGTGTACCCTTATATGTCCCAAAGAGAAATAAGAAGTTAAATATTTTTTAATTCGACTCTTAAATTAATATTAGATTGTTTTTTTATTTTATTAGATTATGCTCTGTAAATATCTAAAAGTATCTGATAAACATATTCTATATGCAAGACAAAAAGATAAAAAGTAACTTAAAAATTCTCTTAAGTATAAAATTAAATCTGTTGAGAAAAGGGATAAGAAATTTGAAACTTTTTTTTTATCTCTCATCTACTTTTATATCGGATTTGCTCGAACAAGGGAGGGACTTCCCCTAAGATTGGAAACAAAAAAGTCCTAAAAGTGACTGACAAATTTGTTTCTAAAGTGTATGTATGGTAAATATTTTTTATTTATTAAACCTGGGGTGGCAAAACCTCGACACGTGTGCCCCCGATTAGTCTCCTGAGACAGCATTACAAATTTCAATTATATTAATACTTTGTAAATAAAGACTTCTTGTTTATTAGCACCTGGTTAATTCATTAGTTGACTAGAGTGAAAAATCCGGCTATAAAATAAAGGTTTAGTTATAGTGTTAAACAAAAACTGAAATTATTTTCATTTAAAATAGTTTTATTTAAATCTTTAATGAAATAGGTAGTCTTATCTTTTGGCCCAAAGCTTATTCCGGGGGAATTTTACGATAGCACAAAATGGTAATTTTCTTTTATAAAAAAAAAATTAAATTATTAATCAATATGTTTATAGAGAAAAGCGAGACGCTTTAAAAGAAATGTTGGCTTGGATGAGTCAAGATACCTACTGATTAAAAAAAAATGTTGAAGAAAAAAGATTAGATTTTTTTTAGAATAACTTGACCATTGAACCTGGCAAGATTTTCAGAAGTAACTTGAGGAAAATGGAGAGAGCAATTTTCATCAAGCCTTTGCATTTTATTGATCTCTAAAAGAGAGAATTTGTTAAAATTTTTAGAAATAATTCTTGTTCTAAAAAAGTGGCCGACGTGACAGAAAGCACTTGTCTCCGAAGAGATCATCAGGCGGAATTAATTCCCGGTGGCGGATTCGATCGTCCTTAAGCTTTACCTCTCACCCAATTCAATGGGATCGAAATGAATTTGTAGATAATCCGCCAAGATTGACCTAGCCCCCAACAAATCGAGTGATATAATTCAATTGAATAGAATTCGTGTCTGGGTCTGACGTTGCCTCCAAATTGATGTTTATGCTAATGCTTCTCTCTTCTTTCCAACCTATTATTTATTATTTTAAGAGCTATTGGTAAAATTTTGTCAGAGATTTCTTGTGAATTTTAAAAGAATCCAATGACTCTAATTCATTTTCATATAGAAGAAAAAATTGTTATTTTATTTTCTTCTTTGGCATTTCTGGATATGAATAGTATTTTAGTGCCTCAGAGAAGATTTTTGTTAGCTCGGCTTGCTCCTGTGCTTCCTTTTGCCTCTATTTGATTTACTTCAATAATTAAATCATACACGTTTTAAATTTTACAAGATTTTTGAACAATTTTTTGCATTAAATAATAAATAATACTGTATATATATGATGTACTGGTCCATTGTACAAGGATTAAAAAAATTGAAAATTCAATTAACCTACTTTAAATTTGAACTTCATTTTTAGATTAAAAAAAAATATTCTTGCTATAAATTTGTAAAATTTAAAAATATTTAATTAATCTTCAATTTTGGGGTTACCCGTAGAACCCGTAGATCATGTAATGAATCATAATCGTGCACCTCTATGAGAGAGAGTATGTTGAGATGATTCTAATTATTATAATTGGAGCTTAAGGAGCTTGTGAGCTCATTATCTCTTCAATGAGACCACGAGACCATCTTCCCCGAAGGAATCCTCGCCGGGAGATCCAAATGGGGGGATTAATTTTCACATAGTTGTTTGAATTAATGACGGGTAGATTTGGCGAAGTCGATTGTCGATTGATGTCGCGTTGCCAGCCCTGCTAATCACCATCCCCTTCGGCGAATGGGCTCCCATTATATCATCATCAAATATCAAATTAAAATATCTAATATAAAGATATACTAGGTTATTTAGAAAGTTAATAGCCTGACACATATATTTTCATTTCATTTCTTTATTTTTCCATAGGATTCCGGAGAATATTATCGTATCGTCGTATACAGTAGTGTACTATAAAATTTACAAAATTCAGACAAAGCAAGTAATACAATAATACAACTAATTAATTAAATTAACATTCTAAAAACTTCATTACACTCTAATAGCAGTTTTTATTTAAGTAATTTTTTAATGAGGCTTTTTTCGATTTTCTCACTCCAACAATTTTGATTAAAATTCATAATTACCAGATTTTTTAAATAAATCCCAAAAACTTTTTAAATTTTAAATTTTTTTTTTAAACGTCTTCTTAATCAGCTGCTTGAACTAACTTATGGACGGTTCTTTTAATATATGGTGTGTTCACATGGAGGACGGAACGTTTCCAACCTGCTATTATTGTTTATTCATCCAGTCCAAGACCTTTTCATTTCAATATTACTAGATATTAGACTTAGATACTAAAATACGGACATACTTAATATACTTTTGAATATATCCTGCGAATGTATTGATATCAGAGAGGGATGGAAAGTTTAGGAAGTCCTCCTGCATTAGAAATTTTGCCCACGCTACTGCTTCTATTTATTAATGAAATTATTTGGCTACTTAGTTTAGAATATCTCTTGAAAAATTAAAATATTTTTATCTAAAAAGATATTCAAATGATATTTAAATTACCGCTTATTGAGTTTTATATAAATATTAAGTTGTGATTTTATGAATAAAATATTTCCTCGAGTTTGTTGTTGATCTGTTTATAAAATCTTCCCAAATGTTGGTTGCGGAAAAAAATGAATTTATTTCATGACATAAACATGATTTAACTGACATACATATATGAATATTAAGAAATTATTTTATTTTATTTTTATCTAAGCGAATTTCTTAAAAGGAAGTCCCGGGTTCAAATCCCAGAGGCCCAATTAAATCGTTCATTTATCTTCAATGGTATATTGACATATATTTTTTAAACGACCATCTTTTAAAAGCAAATCCCTATTAATCAGTAAGAATTAATATAATTTATGGGAAGGATAATTTCGTGTTGAGATCGTCGCGTTCACCTGAAAATAAATCAGTATCCAATTACTAACGAACAAATTGAAAACAGCTATATATTATTAAATTAAAGCAGAATCTCTTTCAGATAACTTCAATTATTTTTTATAAATAATAAATAATCCAGCATATAAATCTGAGCTAAAACATATTTATTTATAAATAAATATGAAATGAAATAATTATTTATTTCTCCAACTTGGCTTCTCCCTGATATTATTTAAAGCTAATAATTAAATTCAATTTCATTCTATTTTTGTTTTATATTATTTAATTAAAATTCAGATAGTTAATTAAATTAATTTCTAAGTAATTTTTAGACTACAAACTTTGGGGTCGAGATGGCAGTTGGCCATTGATGAAGGGCTCTTTTCCAGGATTGTAATATGGCATGGCATTCCTTAGACGTTACAACTCACAATGCACTCTCTCTCTCTCTCTCTCTCTCGCTCTCGCTCTCGCTCTCTCTTCCTCTTTGCAAACTTTATCATCATTTATTCTGCTTCTGAAGCTGACAGCATTTATACCCTGTCTAAATCAAAAATTTTTTCAAAAAATCAAATTTAAAATATATATTATTCAATGCTAATTAATAACTTTCTAGACGCTAAGATAAAAAAATCTGGTGCGACTGGTCACACAGAACAACTTTTTCTCCAAGGGAAAACTCGTCACACCAGATTTTTTTGTGTCGAGATATATTTAGTATCTGATGGCATAGCATTTTCCAAACTTGACCTCTTGCATTTCCTGAGTAAAAAGTATAAAATTCATTTGATTCAAAATTTCCAGAGGATCTGTGTATTTCAATTGTATTTTAAATGTTGACTGCTCATATTTGGAAATTTTATAAACAATAGAGAATCCTAAATAAATACAAAATTTTATAAGAATTAGAAAAAAATTTTTATATGTAAAAAAAAGTTTCAAAGGGGACCGAGCTCCTTTTGAATCGAAATTAACATGCGAATGCCCATAAGGGAATTTAAAATTGGCTCTATGTAAGGAAGAGGCGGAAAATTGAAAAATATGAAATACTACATCAGTAAAGTGTACTTCAAACAATTTCCACGAAAAATTTTACTGATATATTTATATAAAGATCATCTAAAAAATAGTTTATTTATGAATTTTAATCAAAATCATTAGAGCGAATTTTGAGAAAATAGAAAAAAAACTTAAAAAGTACATCAGTAAATTACTAGTACTTTTTGGCCGCTTTTGTTCAAAAGCTTTTGTTTACACGCCTCAGAAGGCTGCCTAACCTAAATATAAAATTTTAACATCGTAGCTCATTTCCTTCATGTTAAAAATGTCTACACAGACCAATTTACGTTACGGGAATCATTATTTTGAACTCAGGAGACATCAATACATGTATATTCATCGAATTTTTGACATGATCGCAATACTCTCTCTCTTTATATATATTCTGTATATAGATAAGAGAAAGTAAAAAGGAGGAGATGTCAGCCAAATATTTTAGAATATCCTCTATCGAATAAAAATTACATTAAAATTAATCCATAATCACTTCTTATGAGATTATACGCAACGGAATCTCAATGAATAAAACATGGAGATGAGATAGAATTGTTTTATAACAGTTAATAATATCATATATAAAATATGCACCTGGTGCACAAGTTCTCGCCCCTCTCTGTCTCACATTCTAGACTCTGTCTGTATATGCGAAGGTCTCCATATATTATTAATGAAATATATTATTTTTATACAATTTTATAAAGAACTATAATAATTTACTCATACCGGTACATTACATAAATTATGTAATACTTGATGTATTTTCATACAATTCGTGACAAAGTAAGAGACGAAGCTTAGTTTAATTAAATTATTCTTTTTTGTATTTATTTATTTTCTAGAAATGAATCAATTTCAAATGATTATTTTAATTAAGTCTGAAATTAAATGAAATTCTGTTGAAAAATTCTAATTATCTGGATTATCTGGGAATTGATTGTGTCTCGACCAGAGACGAATTATCATTAAATACCGACTCTCCGCCGAGATTAAACTGCATTCGCAAGGCAAATAGGCATTTGATTGGGACTCGCTCGGGTTTATCTTCCGTGTACTAGAATAAGGGTAAGGGTAAAGGTGGGGGTAGAAGGTCCTTGTGCGTATAATCGAACCCAGGAATCGGCACTGCAAACCTCATTCCGGTGACAAAGGAGAGGGGAGAGGGAGGGGGGTGCCGGCTTACTCGCCCCCACTCAAATCTCTTTGATAGAATTTAATTCAGAAAGGTTTTTTTCCAATCACATTCCAAAACAATTTTCCATATTAATTAATAATTTAAAATATAATTATTGGCCTTGATCTGTGACTCAGAGGTAGAGCATTAGCTTTTGGTTGGTGCCAGAGGTTGAGGGTCCGCATCCGGTAAAATTTTTTTGAAACTTAAAACCTCAAAGAACGTATTTAAAAGACTCAAAAAAAGTTTGTTTCAGTTCGACCTTATTTTTTCTAACATCATCCAGCAACTTCCGATAACCAATAAATGTTATGGTATTCCATAATACTCTCCCTTCCTCTATTCCTGGTACAAAAAATCTGGTGTGACTAGCACAGAACACAACTTTCAATTACCGAAAGTAAGAGAAAGTTATGTGCTGAGCCAGAGACAGTCACACCATATTTTTATTATTATTAATTAATATTTTTTTCATTGATTATACTTGGTTTTTGCTTGTAAGTTAATACCGTAACTCACATCTCTAACGATCAAACTCAATACTTAAATAGCATACTAGAGACAAATTGCTTTCTCCCTTCAAATTTGCGTTTATTAATTGACATAGTTTATGATTTTTGCCATTTTAATTGGACTGGAGCAAAGCAGCTGACCTCCGTATATATCATAACTTCAATTTAGCGTGGTGGGTGTGGTTCGGGTGCCAGCAATAAATCTTGCAAACCGAGTTTTCGTCCGATGCAAAAAGATCAGCTAGAAGAAGTGCAATTTTATTTATTTGCTTTTTATTTATCTAGCTATTAAAAAGCTGAGCCTCTTTCTATTTGCTCATCAGAGAGATTCATGAACTTAAATATAGCTTAACGTTAGAAATAAATCTTTTTACAGGATAAATAATTTGTTTGCTTAAAGAGAAAAAAAAAGAGAAGTGAAAAAAATAACAAATAAATAATATTTATTTTTCTAACATAAAATGTTTTGATCCTTTTCGGTATTTTAAGTATTAATATTAATTTGGGAAACGCTGAGGTATTCAATAAATAATATTCATTTTCCCTCAGGAGTTCGCATCTTGTATGTGGATGGTGATCACGAGCAAATGTAGAACTTGTTCTGTTCCCTTTATGCCACCATTTCTTCCAAGTCCCGTCAAATTCCTTCTCTCAGCCACGTTGTCTCTAATCTGCCAACCCCATAATCATCAATTAAATTTAAATTATCAACCGTAGGCTCTAGTACATGGTGCGACCAGAACATATTTTTAAATTTTTTGCTTCAAATGGGAATGATATAATAAGCATTTTTTCTCACACAGATATAGATATATTTTTTTCATTGGTTTTATTCTTGTTTCAACAGGTTAAAGACGGCTTCAAACCTGGTTATCGTTTGTGCTTCATTCAGTGAGGCCGAGAAAGCCGTTCCTGTTAGAAGTGCTCCGAGCGCTCGCTGATCGGTTTTAATTCCGGAAATCCTTCATTTGGTGAGTACCTCTTGACATTTTTTCAATTCTCAATTCATTTTTAATTTTAATTTTGACATATGTTAAATGATTTTTTTTTTATTTAGTTAATTTTTACAAATAACCTTAGCAATTATTTTTTTTTTTCGACCGAGAAAAATAACATCTTCTATTTAAACAAGATTATCTCAACGGTCCAGCATTATTATTTATTTATTCGAATTAATTAAGATTAAAAATTGAAACAGTCAGAAAGAATCAGTCGAAGAGTTGGTTTTTTGAATAGCCACGCGATAAATGATTTATGCCCTGAATCGGGGCTCCGCGCTTTGCGTTGAACGACGTTGTGACGTGGTGAGGCTGAGACAACCTTAATCGTAGTTACCTATTCAATTATCTGTATCCATGATCTACAAGGGCGGAGGGCAAAGGACGGATAGTGAACGACTGAAGGGCGAAGCGGTGCCACGTTGCCACATCTCTTTTTGTGATAAGGCACGACCGAGAGAAACCAACAATGGCGCAATTAATGTAATCACGACCATATCAATATACCCTCAGAGTTAGCCCCACTACTTAATTTATATTATTCACTTAATTGGTATTAGTGCCCTACACGAGTAAACCCTTTGACTTAGTTTGGCTTTTTTCACACTCTACTTTCTCTTACCTATAAATATATAGCGAAAATTTATCTTGAAGATATATTAAAAGCCACAATGTAACGAAGCATTTGGATCTATAGATAAGTGTCAAAAAGGATAAAGATCAAATTAAAGAAAATATTTAATTGAACTATTAAATGTGTGATGTATATTTTTTGGTGAGCCCACTTCACCCTAACTCCCGGATGTCAAACCCAGAACCGCATTGAGAGCTAAAAGAAATTAGAAGTTTTATGGAGTGATGCCGAGAGAATGATAGTAGAAAAATGTCAAAACATCGCTGACAACTATGTCAAAAATTCAACAATTTTTTGGTAATAATACGCAAGAATTTGCATTTTATCAAGTGTTCTCATTATTTTTATCAAGTTAAATAAAATTCAAAGAGATGAATATCAAAAAAAAAGTCAATTTTGTTCAAGGGTGTTTATTTTATTCCTATATCCTATCTATAGTTTTTTTTGTTTACGAGAGTTCCCAATTAAACTTTTATATAGGTGTAATATAAAGTAGATAAGACAAGATGGGGGCTGAGCTTAACAGCGGGTATGTGAGAATATGTGCCAGAAGTCATAAAGCCCGGCTGGTTTTCAGGAGGAGCACTTGGAGAGGGTGGTTGCTGTATTGTCTGCTAGTTCTCGTCCCGTCCTCCCAGATAAATTCGAGACACGTGATAACATCTGAACAAGAGGAAAAAAAATTCATAAGAAAAATGATGAATGGCCAAGAAAGGCTAAGATCAGATATGAGAGACGTGCTATGCTATAGCTGAGCGGAAAGCTCCGACCGACGCTCAGCTCATGTCATTCATTAAATCCGCGATTCCCAACCAACGAATGTTCCGCGTGCACTTCCCGGCTGCTCACTCAGATTTAATTGTAAATTTCAATAAAAAAATGAATTGCCTTCAATATATTACTTCTTTCCCTTTGAAACAGCATCCCCACAGAAATGCATTCTAAAAAGATCTCCGAAGGATAAAATGAATCCCATATCGATGACCTGCCTTCATATTATCTGCTTTGCGTTGAAAAGCAACCAGAACCATATGTGAAGAATTGAAATTAAAAGTTTATTAAAGTAGAGAAATAGGGCTAAAGCAATTTTTTCACTGAACATTGTTTATGGCTGTGGTGACGAGTGAAGAGGATTACAATAGGTAGGCAGCCAGAAGAAATAAAAAATTTTGTATTATTTCGTGGCGTTTCGGAAACGGTTCGCTCCCTTCTTCAGGATCTATAATAATAATTTTTTCATTCAAAAAATTTTTTTTAGATTTTTTTAAATCTATATAAGAAAATTTCTATGATTGTAATTTCTTTAAAAAAAAAAAAACGAATTAAAATTCTTTCAAATGCCGATATTAATTTAGAGGCCATCCTACTTTTTTTCGTCAATTTTTAAAACAAGTAAAATTTTGATTTAATAAAAACTGCATTGTTATGAAAAAGATTTGTTGATCAAATCTGTTTCAATAATAATTGTAATAAGACAAAATATTAAAAAAATTTGAATGTATTATTAAAATTGTAGGTCCTGAGGATGATGAATGCACCGAAACTGATACTTGTACAAAGCAGTTGACCAATAATAAGTAAATTTAAAATAAAAACAACGTTTTTATAATTTTTTGACCGAACATCCCTCTTAGGCGAAGAGGCTGCAAAGCCAATCTAATTTGATAAAAACCTCTTCTGAATCAGTATCAGTGGCGGATCCAGAGGTGTTTCTCGGGGGGGGGGTAATCTGGAGTGACTGGTCGCACAGCACACATTTTCTTTCTTAATTTCGGTAATTTAAAGGCGCATTCTGTACTTGTTTGCCAGAATATAAATACAAATCAAATTTTTAAGTATTAATTTTTAAAAAAACAGTTTTTTTTAAATCTCAGGGTGGGTAATTACCCCCTTTACCCCCCCCCTTGTATCCGCCCTTGATCAGCATATGAATACTACATTTTATTATGACTAGATTTCGAGTAGGCTATTTTATTTATTTTTTTTTTCTAGATCTTGTCAGTACCGTTCGTTTTATTCACAACTTGCCCTTTTTTTTTCTTCAACATTTGTTGCACGTTATCAGCATGTTGTCTAGCTTTATTTTTCATTTAGCCAATAACCATGCTTTTTTTATATATTCCCCAATAGGGCTTAAATTTTCTCTCGTTTCATAATTAGTATTGGTTTTAGGAGAGATGGGTTGGGATATCAGGGGTTGGTTGGCGGGTGGTGGGGGGAGGGGCCGGAAAAATAACTAAACACACTCAATAAAACAAGCAAAATATATTTTTTAGAAAAAAAAATCAAGAAAGGCAAACCCTGAGTCTGTTATTTTCCATTAATACTTGTAATTTGAAAAATTTAGTAGAAAATAATCCATAAAAGAATTGTATAAAATTGAGATGTGTAAACAGCCCTCTACTTGTCTCCCTTTTGTTTAGCATATAGGCAGGACTACTGATTAAAAATATGTTTGTGTTCTAAGTTAAACAAACAAGACAAATAGAGGGTCATTGTCTAAAAGGACTAATAAGCCCTAGATCATGAAGTACATTTTTGGGAGGTGGTTAGGGATTGGGCACCCCATCCCCGATGCCTCTTCTTCAAGGTAAATATATCTGTAAGATCAAAGCTTGACTTTGAACATTGCCTTGACCAATGGATCCTTCTGGTTAGGGTGAATGTTAAAATTAAACTTGGCAGAAGTTGTTTGTATGTCATCTTTTCACTGAGATTCATTTCGAAATTAACTCTAAAAAAAATAATAATAAAAAGTAAACGAACCGGAATTAAATAAATAAATATAAGACTTTTTAACGCTGGATGAATATTTTTTTCTTTTTTTGTTTATAATTTAATCTTTATTTACCAGAGTTGACAACAAATATTTTTTTTAAATTAATTATTTTTTAATGTGTATTGTTTAAGTAAAATTTCTAAGTTTAAGCCGAACTATTTATTTATTGATATTATTTTGTTTTTCTATATAGGCCTGCTTTTCTTTTTGTTGCCCTTTTTGATGTTTTTTCTCTTCTTATGGTTCTAGACCACTGAGAAAGGTACGCTTGAAATAGTTCAAGTTATTTTCTGTCGTGTATATTCATTAATATTATGCCTATTCTTTTGAACAAAAGTTCAATGAATTAGGATAGAAAACATTACCTCTATCACCATATTCACTAGACCATACTCTAAAAGATCACCACTTATTAAACATTTAGAACTTTAGAATTATATAAATTTATATTTTTTAGTATTAAAAATTTTTGTTTTTGTATTATTTTATTAAATGTGTGTGGGAGGGGTGGGGGTGTCATATGATTAAATATTTTTAAGGGAGGCGTTGTAACATAAAGTTTGGAAACCACTGGCCTAAAGTAAGACTCATTCTAGAAAATGTGTGTATGTGTAAAACCCAAAGGCGGATCCAGGAAAGTTTTTCAGGGTTTTAATTTTTTTCTGACTAGACGCGAAGCTCGCCGAAGGCGATAGCATTGTTAATTATTTTATTTATTAGGATTGGATAAGGGGTTGAAAAATTGAAAAGAATGTTTTTTAAATTTATTTTAGCTAAATCGAAGCCAAATAAATAGAAAACATTCAAAAAATAGCGTTGAATATTATTTTGATTAAGGGGGATGAAGGGTTGATTATTTAAGAAAGGCCTTGGAATATTCCAAATCACTTGTTGAAATTATTTTCCAGTTCTAAATATAGTTAGATAAGAGTAAAAAAGTATTTTTTTACTTTTAATAAAAAGGGAATTGTTATTTTCATCTATTTATTCCTATAAACAGAGATAAGTCTATCTCTCCTTCAGTCGAGTCGAGTGCGTTGCCGGGATACAGGCGCCGACCTGCGATCTTTTTTGAATTGTGTTTAAAGTGAATCAAAGTGAATAATTAATATAGTGTAACCCACCCTGACCTCACCGTCAACCAGCACACCCTCTTGAGTGTCTTATTAAAGGTAATTATTATACATTTTATCGTTGAAAAAAAATGATAGAAACAAATAATTTGAGTGCGAAAAACGATTCTTTTGAATATGAAATAAAATATTTTGTATTTCACTAAGGGTAGAGGGAGAATATAAGTATAAGCTGTTGAAAAAGAGAGGGGGAGTATAGGTGTCATTGAAAAAAAAATTAGTTTATTATTTTTTATCTTTTTTTTACTTTTTTTTTTTAAACACTCACACTTTTTTTTTTCATTCACACTCATACACACATTCACACTTTTTTCGCTTTTCGGCAACTCAGGCCATATAAGACTTTATACGATAACCGTTATTAATGAATAATATACATATTGGGAGTCCTGGCATTTCAATTTAAGCTATTTGGTATCCATTTCGGACTGCCAGGGGTACGAACCCGCGACCTTCGGTATAAAAGGTTGGCACGCTACCAACTACACCAAGCCCGAGGGCATTTTAAAATCTTTTCTTAAGTCACCATTATTTACCATTATATTTTTTCTATTTGGCCTATATTATTGTTAATCAAATTTCTTTAATATACTTTTACTCAGGGGTGGATTAAGGGTTGAAAATTAATTTTCACTTTCTCTTACCAATATGTATAAGTTAATATACATATACCATCAAGAGAAAAGATATTGGACAACCCCCTCACTTCTACCTGAATTTAGAGCCTTTTGAGGTATGTATATAGGGCCGTAACTAGGCAGATACAACAGATACACGGTGTACCTGTTGCATCTGCCTAGTTACGGCCCTGTATACATACCTCAAAAGGCTCTAAATTCAGGTAGAAGTGAGGGGGTTGTCCAATATCTTTTCTCTTGATGGTACATATGTATATAGAGAGAAAGTATTGGATTCATGTCAAAAATTCGATGTCGAGACTTTGATGGATATACACGTTTTGGGGTCCCCTCCAAAAAAATGGTTTTCGCAACATGTTCTGTCTGTGTGTCTGTTTGGGTTAAATTTAAAGCATGAATGAATTGAGCTAAGGGGTTGAAATTTTATATTTAAGTTAGGCACCCCTCTAGGGCGTGAAAATAAGATTTGAGAAAAATATTTTTCTTCAGGAATGAAAGTTAGAAAAAACGAAGCCAGAATTTTTTCTTTAAAAATATATTTTAACAGCTGACGTTTCGGCTTTGGTCAAAGCCATCTTCGGATCTGTTAATGGTCGTCCGAGGATGACTTTTACCAAGGCCCAAACGTAAGCTGTTAAAATATATTTTTAAAGAAAAATTCTGGTTGCGTTTTCTTCTAACTTTCATTCCTGATACAAATTCCGCCAGCCATAAAATACCCTTATACCAGCGTTTTCCAAACTGTGAGGCGCGGACCAGTCTAAGGGGAGGGGCGAATATTGGCCACCAGGACCAATTTTCCAAATGATTGCTAGTTTTAATATAAATAAGAATTAATAAAAAAAAATATTTTTATATAAATTTATATTTTTTAGCATTAAAAATTTTTGTTTTTGTATTATTTTATAAAATGGGGGGGGGGAGCCGTCATAAGATTAAATATTTTTAAGGGAAGCGTGGTAACATAAAGTTTGGAAACCACTGCATTAGAGTTCAAAATGTTTAGTTTATAAACATAGAAAGATATTGTTTTGTTCCCATCTTTCCTATGAAGTACAATGAGCGCCACAATTACTGGGAAGTCCTCACCTTGGAGTTAGAGCCTTCTTAAGTATTTTACCTATCTTATGATATGGTATATAGTGAAATAATTTTAAATTTGAAAAGGTAAAATAAAATCATCTTTACTAGATTTTACTTTACCTTTTCGGTCATTAAAATTATTTCACTATTCATATACTATACCATATAATTAAGGCTCTAACTCCCAGGTGGGGACTTAATTGTGTTTAAAGCTCCGCGTCACTTGCAAGAGGTTACCTAACTTAAATATAAAATTTCCATTTCCTAGCTCTTTTCGATCTTGAGATATTTTGTTTAAGAGACCACTTTTTTAGTCTCGGGGGACCTCAAAACGTGTATTTCTATCAAATTTTTGACAATATTTTCTATATATACAATATATCAAGTTATTATAGGTAAGAGAAAGTAAAAATGAATAAATTGTTCTTCTCGATAAATATTTACCGCTCCCTGAGGACCGATTCACTCCTTATTTTATCAACTTTTTACGATCATCTAGGACTGTAAATTTCCCAGGTTTTATTCTTATTCGATAAGTGATTTCAAAGAAATAATCATATTAAAACACACACAAAAAATCACATTTGCACAGGACTTTTTACATTTCTGGAACCCTTATCACTTGAAACGAAAAGATTGGGGTTTTAAATTTTACACGATAATAATATTTTCTTCTTATATTATAAATAGTGGAGAAAAGTAAAAATGCTTGCTTCTTTGATTAATAAAGATCTTTAAAAATTGAGATCTGAATATTTGAAATTGTGGGTTAGAAAAGTTTTTACTTTTTTTTATTTTAACATTTGGGCAGGCCTAAAAATAGAAGCTAATATAAGTTATATGTTAATTTGTAAACAGCTAATATATTTATTTAAAATTGTATTGATTACTTGTTTAACTTGAGCGCGGATGTTAATTTTTGGAATTGGCTCGTCTGAGTGAAGGCTCGTCTACTCGAGAGCTTCTAGAGTTCCAGGTCAATTTGATAAGGATTTTCTCGAAGAACTTGCAGGATCTCGTTGTTCTAAGTTAGTTGCTTTAATTGCAGTCAGTCAAAGCAGCTTGGAATCTTCGAATGCTCATCAGCCTGGAAATGGCGAATTATTCACCATGAAATACTTAGCGAAACCCTCCGAGTGCCTAATTTGCATTTGATTAATTCTCAAAAAGGAAAAAAATAGTTATTTGATCAAATCAAATAACTCGAATATTCCAATAAAAATATCGTTATACTTGTGATCATCAAATGACATCCCAAACATTTTAATCAAGAGCAAATCGAGTAAATTGCCGGGGAAATAAGAATATAGCATTGGCAAAAGCTTTTTTCTCGATTAGTTAAAAATTTTCCAAAGAAATTGCGAAACTTTCTCGCTCTTCTTCCTCTGCCCTAAACTCCATAATAATTTTTATTTTTTAATACTATATAAAATAAAGTTCTCTCTAACATAATTATTTTTTAATTTTATTCTCATTCAGGGCCTCACTTCTTGTGAGTAGGTGGATGTCGACCACGAGTTACCCGAGCTCTGGATGGCATTACTTTCTTTTCTTTATGGAAGTTTTTTTTTTCTTTCCCATGTCAAGTGTCAGGTCGTGAGACGAGTTTCTTTTTCTCTCGGTCTCATTAAAAAAATACCGACCCCGGAAAAGGAAGAATTGCTATAAAAATTTCGTTAACTTTTATTTGGGCTCAATATTCTTCTATTATTATATCAAATACCGGGATTTCAAATTTCAAAAAAAAAAGCCCGAAAAGCTTGACTAATTTCCAATTCTTTCTTGCCTTCTTGGCGAGGTCAACAAATTGTAATAATAATATTATTCAAAAAAAAAAATAAATTTTCCTGATTTTTACTTTCTCTTGCCCTATATATGAAATATATATAGAGAGAAAGTATTTTTTGTCTTTTACGGCCTTTTATATTCCGACCATAATTATTTTAATTAATTAGCTAACTACGATGTTCAAACATCCAAATCCTTCATGCTTCTAGTCTTAAGTGCTAATTCGCCAGGCGAGGGTTTTTTTTTAATGAATTGCAACAACTCAGTAACTTAATATGTGAATAAATTGGAGTTTAGTGCCTTAACGCCCTCGGGGCTTGGTGTAGAGGTTAGCGTGCTAACGTCGCGGGTTCGGACCCCAGACAGTCCGATGATTTTATTTAAGCCAATTGGATACCAAATGGCTTAAATAAGAATGCCTGGACCCCATATATGTATATTTATTAATAACGGATATCGT
The DNA here is from genome assembly GCA_023213315.1 of Euborellia annulipes. Lineage (NCBI taxonomy): Eukaryota > Metazoa > Arthropoda > Insecta > Dermaptera > Anisolabididae > Euborellia > Euborellia annulipes. The sequence goes on along the minus strand of JAKCPI010008471.1, from coordinate 91,463 downwards.
AAATGTCTTATATGGCCTGAGTTGCCGAAAAGACACTATAAATGTGTGTGTGAGTGTGAGTGAAAAAAAAGTGTGAATGTTTTTGTAAAAAAAAAAAAAAAGTGCCTTAACACAGAGGCAAAAATTCTATCATCTCTCTTCTCTATTTTAAACGATTTGTCTTAATATTAAGATTTTTTTCGATCTGGCAACCCTTCCCTGATGGGAGCTTGTTTATTATTCTTTACGGAGAGTCATTAAATTTTTAAATGCTATTAATGAAAATGGCAAATACACGTACGTACCTAATTAGTACCTGAGAAAAATATATAATAAAACATTTACTTGAAAATCAGGCATCTTTTCACTCTAAAGTGGATAGAAAGCCTTTCGAGAATTTAGAAATTAGCAAATAGCAACAGTTATTTGTTAGATATAGGCCTAAACCCTAATAAATTATGCCGATTTGTAAATGCACATAAACAATTTGCGAACTCTATACATTTTCTAAAAGATTGACGTTTAATCCAGAGGGTTGGGTCTGCGCGAAAAGAGCACAGGTGGGTTACAAGGGGTGGTCCTCGAAAACACCCCCTGAGTCTTTCTATTCCTCCACGATCTCTTACCTACCAGCTCTCTGACTTATGGAAATGAAATTCAGTGCGTAATTAAATTTCGGGGGCATGAAATGAACAGCTGCAAGCCAGAGATTTAACTCTTTTCTTGTCACTTTATTAAAAACGGCCATCTTGTATATGATCATTCAACAAAGAATTAATGAAGAGGATATACTAGATCGTTTCTATATCTTCAAATGGCTAAATGCCATGCATAGCGTTAAGGGGACACGGGGGGGGGGGGGGGGCTCATGAAGAAGAAATTACAGGACTGAAAGATCTTCTGTTTGATTCATACATGATTTATTCATTTGGAAATTATTTGATTCAAATTAAAAAAAAAAAAGTGGAACAAGAAGAGAGCCCAAGGAGAGAAGTCCACAGGCAGTGGATCTTGCAGATAGTTGACCTTCAAGTTCACGAAGACAAGTGGAATTACTATTAAGCCGTTTATTATTTCTATTATTGGCTCTTAAATTCTTTTATTTAACTCTGATCTAATTTATATAATTTTTTCTTTAATACTTATTAATTTTTTTTTTTTTTTAATTTAACTTATAACTCAAGTACTACTTAAATACAAAAAGCACACGCCAATTTTATAGCTGGAAAAAATAAAAATATCAAAGTATCTCATTGAGAGGAACATTTGGTGGGAAGCGGATAAAAATAAAAGAGAAAGACATGAGGTTTCGATTTTATGAACCGAAACCGTCCTCGAATTAATAATAAAATAAAACAATATATTGCTATTTGAGATTTCTCTAAGAGTCTCTGTTCTCGAAAAAGGAAATCAAATAAAAAATACAATTTATCCAGGAAAAGGTCATTTTTTATCCCAGCTAGAAGCCCATAAAATAAGCAATTCGATTGTACTCTTGGGGTTTATTTAAAACGTTTAAAATATTTAATTTAATAAAAAAAAAAACTAAATAATTGTTAAGTTAGATAAAAAAATAGATCTCCTGCATCTTATGCAAAAAGCATAGCATTTCTGTTTGCCGGGATTAAGAGGATAAGGAATTGAAGGCGATGGCGTTTAACATCGCTGACAAATATAAAAATAAAATGACAGGAAATTTCAAACATTGCTCAAAGACGGATGTAAGCTAGTCACTATATCGTTTCGTTTTAAGCCGAAATTAATTTATTTCAATTTTAAATTATGAAAAATTTTCTAAAGTAAATTTAACTAATTGGAGTCCCAGCGAGTGAGTCGAATACCTTAACACTTTATTCGAAACAAACGTTTCAGCAACCATAACAGCCGCCATCTTCAGTGCCAATGAAAGTTTCCCAAGGTGTCCCTGTCATATATTTAATATTATATTATAATAAGGCAGCTAAGTACTTGCCAAGTGCTGCATGCTGATGCTTCATATAATAAAAAATTATATTAATATATGACAGGGCACTTCAAGAAACTTACATTGGCACTGAAGATGGCGGCTGTTATGGTTGCCGAAACGTTTGTTTCGACTCGCTCGCTGGTTTTATTCCTCCCGACTCCAACCTCATATACCCAGCAAGCAACCTAATTTAAATTTAACTAATTTTTTATAAATTGAGCATTTAGTCGAAGAAACATTTGTCTATCTCTGAAAAAACAGCAAAAACTCTCTTTCTACTTCTTTGTATATACAAAGTAAAGGAAGTATTGTAATAGCGAAAAAAACTCGAAGTTTATATTTCAGTGAAAATATCCATTTTGACTATTTTCGAAGTGATTGCTCTACGTGTGTATGTATCTTGCATAACTTCAAAACCGCTAGTTGAGATTTTGTATTTAGGTCAATTTGAACATCTAGTTGAGCACCTCACTTTTAGGTTACAGTCGGTTGTGTCAAAAGGGCACTTTACTTGAAGAGTTTTGTTGAATTTTATAAAAAATGTTCGAATTTTTTATTGCGGATTCTTTATGTGAAACTAAATTTAGTTTAAATTTTATATTTGAAGGTTTACTTCTTTTAAATTCGTAAGGAGTTCACGATAATTAAACAAAATATTGTACTTTATTATAGAGGAATTTTATTGCCAGACAATTGTTGTGTGCACATACTCACAGTTTCAGTCCGAAAAAGAGCATCATCAGGCCTAAAACAATACTTTGTTTAATTATCGTGAACTCCACCTTACGAATTTAAAAGAAGTAAACCTCCAAATATAAAATTTGATATTTTCTCCTTCGTCTCCTTTTTAATTTAAATTTAGTTTTTCGAAATATCTGATAGTTTTTCGAATTTTTTGGAGTTTATTAAATAAGTGCCAAATCATTACAAGGTGTAGTTTAACATTATAATGTTAAATTACATTAGCTATTATAATCACTAGTATAATACTAGTCGTACATGGAAGTCATGTGTGGCACACAGATCAGATGTTTTCATCAGTTATTATAAAAAATAAAATGTTATCTTCGATTTGATTGGTTGGCCGAGTCAGAAAGCCAGAAACCCCGCATCCTGAATGTTGAAAAGCAGAGATGAGCGTTGATAATGAGATTTAGTTTGTTAGTTTGATAGCTTTACAAATTAATTCCAACCAGGGATATTGAGCCGTGTAACCTGACCTGTAATCAGATTGTCTCTATTAAGAAGCAAAGGGACCGCCTCTATTTAATTGTAAATAAATTCCTTATAATCTCCACGATTATATTCATTAAAATACGTAAATATTTGCACATAGATTGAGCCAGCCCCTCATTGCTCTAATTAATTGCTCGTTCGGACGTTCTGCTTGATTAATGCATATTTTTTTTACCTTAAAATTTGTTAGCAAATATTTATTATAAATTAATATTTGCTATAAAGAGCGCATGCGGGAAAAAATCCCAGCTAAAATTCACTACTTTGTTTATTAATAAATAAATTAAATATGTTAATTAAATCAATTCTTTAACTATAGAAGTAGTAAAGCGTAAAGCAATTTTTTTTAATCTTCTACGTAGGCTATTTGAAAAAAGATGATTTCGAATGTTTGATTATTTCTTTTCCTTGCTGGAAAACTTTCTTTTATTACATTACATCACAAACAACGATTTTTACTTTCTATTACCTATATACAGTATATTAAGGTGGTTCAAAAAAAGTCAAATACCTGCAAAATTTTAGACCGATTGGGCAACGTTTACCTGGCCCGCCAGAAGGTCAAAGTTCTTTCCCCTAAATTCGACTATTAACACCTGTAACTCCTTAAATGTCGGTTCATTAAAAAAAAGTCATTAGTAATTTTTTGAAGAGCAATAAATTTACTAAAAAAAAAGTCCTTTAACATTTTTTTAGTAAAACAAACGGTTTTCAAAAAATCGAATATGGTTAGGAGGCACGTTAAATTGACTTTCAAATAACACTAGTCGGCAAAATGAAATTTTTTTTCGAGCCTCGACATAATTTCTTCAGATACTTAAGTAAAATGGCCTCCTGATTGCAAATATGACCTCCGTTTTCCTCCACCACGTACCGTTTTCGGGGGGCAGTCCACCCTTTTTCGTTAATTTTAGGGCCATGAATTAAATTTGGAGGAATGAAAAGGAACCCTATATAGCCTTAATATTTCTTCTGAAAGTCTAGAGAGGTGAAAAGTTCAAAAACTCGAACATTTGGATCCAAGGGGATTGTGGGGAAGGATTTTGTCCCTTAATTGCAAAAGAATCATTAAAAATGATAGATTTTTTTTCGCAATTTTTTCACTGATTTTCTACATATTCCAGCATATTCCATATTAGAGAAAGTATTGTTTTCATTAACTGGTTTACATTCGAATATACAATCTATCACTTTAACATTTCGGATCTCTTTAAGAGAAATTAATTATTGTCAAAGAGATTTAATATGAAATATTTTATATATCTCTAAGTAAATATATTTTAAATGAAATCATTATTTAAATTTAGTCAAAAATTTTATTAACATCTTGATTTGATTTTAAAAAAATGCCAATTTTGCCAAAAAATTTCATTCCTGTCGGAACTTTTTTATTAAATAATAAAATAGAAAAAAGTTCGCCTCTCTTTGAACAACGATGGAGGTCTCAATTTATGTTCCAAGGGTAGTATTTAGTTCTCTTCTCGCCCTGACCTGAGCGATAAAATTTATTCAAATTTAATAGTCTTTCAAATAATTTAAATAAATATAAAGGCATTCTAATGAGCAAAAAAATTCTGACTGATATGTTTCTAACAATAGGAAAATTCCTTTCAATACATAGTAAAATGTTAAACTTTCGACTTTAGGTTCTTATTGAAACCATTTGTAAATTAAATATACAAATTAAGCTCTATTTGTTTCAAACGTTTTATTAAAATTATAAAATTAACACTTGATACTTAGAGGCCTATTTCGACAATTACAAAAGAATTTCTGTTTAATTTGTATATTTAATATTAATTCAATACATAGTCTATTAAATTTCATTTCTATGAAAATATTAAATTTTTGGTAATTTGTTGGTCACCTGGCCTCCCGGAAATCGAACCAGGGATCTCTAGCCTATCCGGGTCATGTTCTTCCCTTTGCACCAAGCCACCGGACCCTCAACCACACCAACAAATAAACAAAAAATTTGTTAAATATTCCTATGACTTGTCAAGGTTCAAATCAAAGCATTCATTGAATATTATCATCTTATTCAAATAAATACTTCTTAAATTTATTATGCAGGTATCTATTAAATATGGCCAATATTTCCGATAAATTGGAATATCTATTGTCGATTATTACTACGTAGAATGTCAATAAATGTATGTACGCGTACGAATGAGAAGTTTCTCAAATATCACTCGGAATTAGCTTTGTTTAGTCCCTGGAGAAATGTTCAAGTTACGATTAAATACCCAAGGGGATGAAAATAATCATGGAGGGTTGCTATAAAAATACACTTTGGCCTTAGTCAATTCAATCAACTTCAAATTGTCTCCTTTACTAGAGCAGATTCGTCATAACTGAGAGGACAATATTTTCGAACAAATTTTATATACACTTTCTTCTTATAAGTTTATAAAAGGATAAGATTTTATACTTTTTTAAATTGAGTCCAAAGCTTGTTAGCTCTAGCTGCTCTCGCTTGTTTATTTAAGATCACCATATTGAAATTTCAAATTAGAGAGCTACATTAGAATCACGGATCAGAATTCTGTCGGCAATCTCAATTTTTTTAAATCTTTTTTAGTTTTATTTGTCAACTATAATTAAATTTATTCAAAATGTATGCGGCACCCCATGTCAGGGAATAGAGAGAACGTGATACAATGTTTATTTATTTAAGCACAATAAATAATCAAATAAGAATATTATTTTTACACAAATCAATAATTTTTTTATATTTTTAATTAATTTTAATATAATTTATCCTAATGATGAAATATACCAATAATCTTTATATATAAAAAAGCTCGTGGACATGCTTGCTTATTGCACATGTGGGAATATTTTGAAACTCAGTGCTAATTAAAAAGATGTTTGTCTCTCTCTAGCCGTGCACCAAATTACTTAACAATCAGTTAAGTGGAAGGAAATTTATTCTCAAAAAACAAAAAAAATTGACATTCAAACCATAAACATTAATTAAAAGGAAGGAGCAAGAAAGTTTTTCAATTTCTTTGTCTATTTTTTAAAATATTATATTGCTAATCAGGTCTGATAGAATGCAATCGCAATCATTATTCACTCTGGTTTCGATACTAAAATTAATTGGTCATCTTGAGACAAGTTGCCAAGATGATTCCTTCTTTTAATAATTGAATTCTGTTGTCACATTTATTATGTTTTATGAATTTTCGAGAAATACCGTGTACACATTGCATAGATTGTTACATGATTTATATAAAAATTGCATTTCGATTAATAATTGCAAAGGAAGAAATAAATGTCTTCTGGCCTCTGCTCCCCTTCAGATGAGTCAAAGCAGAGCTTGCTAGGGAGCCAAGACCATTGAGAGCTGACTTCCGCCCAAAAATCTTCGGGGATCCTTTATCTTCCAAATTTCTGACAACAAATCACAATTTACTATTGATATTCCTAATGGTAAATAAAAAGCAATGTGAGTCGGGAAAGAGTGATTCATCAAGGCGTGACGAAACGAGAAATTGGCACTTCTCGAAATACCATATAGCCTACGTTTCGAATTCAAGTAAAGTAGCATCGATTCTTCCGGGCTTCAGAGCCTTAAAAATTATTAATATAAAATTTCAAAATACAGATCTGATACTTTTTATTTTTAAACAATTACAATACAACAATGCTGCTTTTTTCATTTAGAAGTTTATTCCGAAACGTCGATAGAATTAGATAAAGAATTTAAAAAAAAGACGCTACATTACTTTCTCTTGCCTAAACAGTAGATTCATTTTCGGTTACAGGGCCGGCCTGAGAACAAAATGCTGTGCGTGCTAGGATCAACTTTGGCGTCTCTTACAATGAGAGTTGTTAAGTAAAACATTGTAACTGATTTTCTTAAGCCTTAATAGGTGTGATGTACTGAACTTGTGTAAATAGCAAACTCCTAACTGATTCTTATAGTTTATTTATTGGTTTCACAGGTAAAAAATAAAAACTCGTTTTTTAATTATAGAAAAATCTTTGTTAGATTTAATACTCAGTAATAATATTCAAGTTACATTAAAGTATATACATACATTGAATAAGGTACGTCACATTAGATACATATACTTAGAAATGAATCTTCCTACCTTTGGTAGCCGAAAAGTGCTTATTAGGCCATTATAATCTAAGGATGATGAAATATCATTTTCAATTGACAAAATTGCAACGTTGTTGAGTCTTTCTTGTGAAAGGTTAGATTAGTTTTAATTTTGAAAAACTTCGACCCCCAGAAAACAGCACGTGTGCCACCACACACGTCGCACACGCCTGCCTAAAGCGACGCGTCACACTCGCCTTAGGCCGGCCCTGTTCGCTTAGCATTTTAGATAGAATTGAAATTTGTATGCCGTCTGGGGCCTGTCATTTGTTTTTTCAGAAAATATTCTTTTTTCCTCTCTTCTATCAAAAATCTAAAATCTTAATAAATTCCGAAATTAATTTTTTTGGTTTTTTTTTGTGCTGTTGATAGCAGTCTTAAAAATATATCTGATAGGGGATTTCTAATAGACTAATTGAATTGAATTTGGTTTGACAGGACTCCATTCTCGATTCATATATATATCAGAGAGATTGATTTAAAATTTGATTCAATCAATTTTTATAATAATGCAGAAAAAAGAGAGAAAATAATATAATAGAATTTTATCTATTTTAAAAGAGCTGTAAAAAGGAACGCGATATGACGGCTGCTGAAATCAGATTAACGCCATATAATTTGAAATCATGCAAGCTAATCATTACATAAATTTCTTTTGTAAATTAATATCATAGATAGAAGTAAAAGGTTTCTATAAATTAAATTCAATTCAATTAATAAAGTAAAAATAAAGGAAATATTTCTGCGCACAGCCAGGAATTCATATCTAAAAAAAAACTAAATGAAACAAATAATTCACTCAGGTACTTCATTGTGAGGCTCTGATTACTGATTCAACAAGACATGTGAGTGTTTTTTATTGGTGAGGCCAAACATCCCATGGCCCCCGGGAATCGAACCCAGGATCTCCGCCTTTCCGGGGCATAGGCGTGCTATCCATTGCACTATTTGACTATTTAATCTGATTACTGGGATTGTATGTATAATTGAGGGCCGGTTTCTTCATTCATGATCAAGCAGCAGTTGGCTAAGCGACTTAGCCTTGTAATGAAGAAAACGCCTGTTATAAATCTTATTAAAAGTATAAGGCATTCTCATCATTTTATTATTTTTTGAAAATTGCTCTAATTAGCCTAAGTAACTTTTAATTTTAGGAAAAGTAAAAGATATAATTATCGAATCTTGCCCCAAAACGATTTTTTTCCCGGATTTCTTTCTATTCTGTATATCTGTATCGGCGTGAGTTCGACTTCCCTCCCCACCCCTCCAACTTTTAATTTTATTTTGTCAAATAATTTTTTATTTAGGTAAAATAAACTAAACCACAAGGTTATATGTTTCAATATATTACACAGGCCAACAGTGATTTTGGTGCCTGGATAAATGGGTAGTCCTGATTCTATAATAAAAATGACATCAGTTTTGCTCCATCAGCTCTAATTTTAGATATCGAGAAAATTAAATTTTAATAGAAAACGTGCTCTAAAGCGGCTCTTATTTTGAAGACTCTAGATTTTTTAAAGACGTTATCCCTTAAAAATAACCAGATAGTTGAAATTCATAGAAATCTAAAGTTTCAGCCTAATCGAAGGTGGTTTAGTAGTGCAAAACTGGCTGAAAGTTTAGAAAAATCGAATTTTTTAAAATTTGGGCACCCCTAATACAATTTTTACCATCTCTGAATACAAAAAACATATATTTACGATATTTTATAATTCTTTAACTTTCCAAAAATGAATTCATGAAAATCTCTTAATTATTAATGTAATTATGAACAAAAGAGTTATGATTGGGTTAATAATTAACAGATTTTCACCAATTAATTAGAAAGTTAAAGAACTATAGAATATCTTAAAATAAAAATTAAATTTGACGTGTCTATATTGATTAAAAAAAAAAAACTAAAAAAATTCCATTTTTCTAAACTTTAACCACTAAATCACCTCCGATTCAACTGAAACTTTATAATTCTATATGTATTTCAACTAGCTGCATATTTTTAAGGGATAACCCCTTAAAAAATCAAGGAAATTCAAACAAAGAGCCATTTTCTATTAAAATTTAATTTTCTCTTTATCTCTAAAACTAGAGCTGATGACATTTTTGGAAACAGAGCCATCCATTGCATACCCAAAAAAAAATTCTATTGACCTGTGTTATTTATTAGTATAAACACTTTTTAGTTATTTTGACACTCCGGAGTAATACAAATACTAAAAAGTGTGATTTTTTGTTCTGATGATGGCTCTCATGGTGGCCGAAACATGATAGCGCATCTGTTAACCAAAAATAAATATTATTGAAAAATTTAGTGTTTTTTAATAATTATAATAGAAAATAACGACATACTACCTGTCAAATTCCGTCCAAGAAAAAAACCACAAGTTGCTTATATTTATTTACTAAAAAGTGTTTATAATAAATATATTGAACATATAACTTTGTTTTTAATGTAATTTACCTCATTAAATCATAATGTTTCAACTAGAGCCAACGGTTCTTAGTTTAAATTTATTCAAATAATGTTTACATAAAAAATTAATTAGAAAAAATGAAATAAAATATTAATTTTGATTTAACCCTTATTTTGACTCTAAAAAAGGTATAATTTTACTTTGAGGTCAATCAATCAGCCCTTGGGCCTCGGCGCAGAGGTAGAGAGGGTTGAATAATTTTGTTTTCTGGGTTAAAATCCTACGATAACATTTTTTGTAAATTGTTTAGCCAGGTTAAAGAGAAATTAAACTATAAACTATTGTTAGAGGTATTAACTATTGACCTGATTATCTTCTAGTGAATTTAAAATCGATCTCGTCCTCGATTTGCCTCCTGTTTCCATAAATCCAATTAAAAAGCTAAAACCAAAAATTATACTAATTATATCTTTATTAGTTCAGATTATCACATTATTATATTTATCATATTCACAGTTGAATTAGAATTAATTTTTAATGGCTATCTATATTTCATCTTAAAGCAAACAATTATGATTTTTTTTCATTTCTTTTTTAAACTTAGTCTAATTCTTTCTTAATATCAGTTAGGAAATTTTAATAAAGATTTTAAGAAATCCTAAGAGGCTTTTTTATTATCAATGGCCTTTGTAAATGGTCTCAAAAGTAAGCAATTTGTATTTTGAAATACGAAACTCGCTTGATAAAAAAAATTACGTTTTAATGTTAGATTAAAAATTATCCTTTGACAATGAAATATCAAGAAGTCTACAAATTATTTTTAATTAAAGTCTTTTGCGTCTATCTTTTGTTGTTTGAAACAATCAGTGAGTGCAGATAGTCATGGACTAATGAAGTCCAGTTGAGGCTTCGAAGAGCTGAAAGGCTCCGGGAAAAATACACCAAGTATAAGTTTATTAAAAAAAAAAGAAAAAAATGAATGCTCTCTGGGTATTTTAATCAACAGCCGACTTCCTTTTGACTACAAGAGGCCCTTTGAGGACCTGAGGTCTTTTGCCGAGATGAATAATCAGAGTGAAATCACCTAATTCATGGCTGCTTCCTTGGCATTTAGAGCCATCTCTCATAACAGAGCTATGAGGGTGGGACAAGGGGGATCCCCCGTATCCAAAGGGGCCCATTGTCCATTCTCGAAGAGCCTATGCCTTTTATTGCACTCGGAATATGATCTTTAGATTTAGTTCTTATTCTTGTTTTCTTTTTTTTGTTTGTTTTTCGTATTTTAAATTTTTTATTTATTTTTGTGCAATTTTTCTTGTCACCTAGGAGGGATTAAAAGTTCAACAAGTAAAAAATATATTAATTTTCGAAAATAGCCTATATATTTTATTTATAAATAAGTAATTATATTTTTTACTTAATAGTCATTTTAACCCTATTTTCATTATTTCGACGTCTTTAAGGGAAATACATTGGCGAATTAGCCTCTTGACTAGGGGTGGCCAACCATTTTAGCAGGCCAAATTTCAGAAATAATATTTCCAGCCGGCCACTTTCTCTTACCTATATATGTATTAATAATATATAGAGAGAAAGTAATGCGATCATGTCAAAAATTCCATGTCGAGATTTTGGAAATACATTTTTTGAGGTCCATAAAAAGTATGTCTGTGTGTGTGTGTGTGTGTGTGTGTGTGTGTGTGTGTGTGTGTGTGTGCGTGTGCGTGTGCGTGTGCGTGTGCGTGTGCGTGTGCGTGTGCGTGTGCGTGTGCGGTGCGTGTGCGTGTGCGTGTGGTGGCGTGTGCGTGTGCGTGTGCGTGTGCGTGTGTGTGTGTGTGTGTGTGTGTGTGTGTGTGTGTGTGTGTGTGTGTGTGTGTGTGCGTGTGCGTGTGCGTGTGCGTGTGCGTGTGCGTGTGCGTGTGCGTGTGCGTGTGCGTGTGTGTGTGTGTGTGTGTGTGTGTGTGTGTGTGTGTGTGTGTGTGTGTGTGTGTGTGTGTGTGTGTGTGTGTGTGTGTGTGTGTGTGTGTGCGTGTGCGTGTGCGTGTGTGTGTGTGTGTGTGTGTGTGTGTGTAATGATTTTAAGCATGAAGGAATTGAGCTAAGAGATTGAAATTTTATATTTAAATTAGGTACCCTCCCGGTCAGTCAAAATAAGCTTTTGAACAAAATCGGCTAAAAAGTTTTTTTCATTTTTTTCGAATTTCTCAAAATCGGCTCTCTAAGGATTTTGATTAAAATTCATAAATCAATTATTTTTTATATCCTTTTTAAAATGTATATTCTCCTTTTTCCCCTAAAATTGTTTGAAGCACACTTTACTGATCTAGTATTTCAGATTTTTTCTTTTTGCTTATGAAGTCAAGTTTGAAACTAAGGTGCTATGCGAAACTAAATATATCTTGACACAAAAAATCAGGTGCGACAAGCACAGTGCTGTGCTCGTGCCGAAGACAGTGCGCCAGTCACACCAGATTTTTTTATTGACTGTTGATAGTGTAACGTTCGTTTGGTGATTTCGCGCTCGTATTGCTAACTAGCAACTGAAAAAGTGTTGTTTTGAGAAAATTGGTCCCATCGGGCCATCAAAGCATTATTTATTTATTAATCCTGAGTGTCTATTTACAAAATATTATTTCGTTTCATGCACAGTTTTTTTTTTTTTATTCTATCATTCGTTAGTGCTCACGTAGTTTATGACGTCTTTAGTCTTAAAGAACAGTCGAGGGAGTCCCCCCCCCTCTTTTTCTCTCTTCCAGTCCCACGCTCTATAAAGCTGGCAGCTTATTTAAAGCAATAATTTCATTTTCCCCCAATGAAAGCAAAGAATATAAGACAAAAGGCGAAATCGGCCACAATGAGTTCGTTGATTGAATTTCATCCCCTTTAAAGCATTGGCATTTCCGTTCAATCGTTTTGACCAGATTTCGGGTTCGGGCAAATCGAATCTATCTTTGAAAGGTGACGTAACCGAATTTCAGCCGAAAAGCAAAGTCCCTTCTTGTGTTGTTGGCTTCTGTTTTTTTCCTTTCACCCACCGCCACCCCAACCATTACAATCTGAAATGTATGTAGAACTAAAAACGTAACCTATTGAGGAAAGTTTAAAAAGGATTCGATTTGGACCATGAGAAAGTACATAAGAACGAACCCTTGAACCTCTAAGGACTATATTACACGAGGAGTGCTATTAACCCTCAACCCTTTAGGGGGTGGAAGCTGTATTTAATGACTAAGAATTCAATCTCATCACTTTGCCTTTATTTTCTTGGTTTATGGCTTTCTATTACGTATTATTAAAGTCAAACTCTTATCGGTTCTCTTATCAGTACAATGTTACCTTTCAATTAACTAAATTAATATTATATATAATATTTTCCACCCTGTGTGTGTCGGTGACTGTTTTATTTGCTTATATCCCTTCAACCACTCTGTGAATACCTAGAAGGATGAAACTTTACAAATTTATACTCCAAGGGAGGGTCCAAGAATTATTTCAAATTGAAGTGGTCCTTAAGGAACGGGAAAAGACGCACTTCTATTTATTGAAAACGAGGATTGAAAAATTAATATTAATATTAATTTTATTTGAAAAATTTTCCTAATTAATTAATTTTTTATTTCTTTTTTTAATGAAATAAAATTTGTATGTTGAAAAATACAAACCTAAAAGAGTTGAGGGAAATTTAAAAAAGTTCGATTTGTATTTTAATTGAAAGATTTACCTAATAATTAAGCAGTATAAAATGTTCTTGAAATAATAATTAATTAATAATTATTCGACCTCTGATCGTATCTGATTTCGTACCCGATGTTAATTTACGAAAAAATCAGAAGTAGATCATTGCTTAAAAATAAAAAATAGGCAACTAAGTTGCAAAGCTTTCTCGCTTTTCTTAATGAAAGCTTTCTTTGTAAAATGGGATAATTCAGTGGAAGCCCTTAAAATATGCTGTAGACCTACCTATTCTTCAAGTCATCTTTATTTATTTTTTTTAGTATAGTTAGAACTTATGTTTTTTTAATCAAATATTTTTTTATTATTAAATAAAGTTTCAGAATTCCTTTATGCGATCACGTATGTTTATCTTCTTATGCTGATTTCTTTTAAATTTTTTCAAACAAACCAATTTTTATGAAATTTGACCCGGGGTGTAGGCAATGTCTTAACTATTACCGCTGAGTTTTAAAAGATTTGATCCAGAAGAAGTTAGATCTTAATAAATATTGGGAGGCCATTTAGCCACCTCTTCTTATCTAGAACTATAAATTTGTCAAGTTTCATCCTTATCAGATAAGTGGTTACAGAGATATAAGTAAATTAAAAAGCCTTTGGCAGCTAAATTTTGTTTTAAGGGGTCGTCCACATATTACGTAACGCCTTTTTTGACGATTTTCTAGTACCTCCCCCCCTCCATGTCACAGTTAGTCAAATACAAACAAAACCCCTACAAATATTATGTCACAACATAGAACTACCCCCTCGAATAAAATTTCTTATACAAAATTCATATCATTTTACCTTTTTTTTTTTAAGTAAATTTTCCCACGTGACTCAAGTAATCACTCCATTTTTCCCTGTTGTGAAAATCATTCGACCTTTTATTTATTTATTTTTTTTTAATTTTTATAAATTCAACTTTGAATTGTTATGTCACACTTAAGAAACCCCCCGGGTCCCCCATGTCACAATTAGTAACGTTTTTTTAAGACCCCATTCCCGCTCTAACGCGTTACTTGATATGTGGACGACCACATTTACTTTCCCGTATACGAAATATAGAGAAAGTATTGTAATCGTCAAAAAGTTCGGCCTCAAGATTTTAATGATTTTCGACGTTTTATTTCTTATAATAACTTAGAAAAAATAACGAAAATATTGCACCTGCGGCTCTCCTTTTCTCATCTAGATGGTAGTCTGTGTTTGTAATTAAAAAGCCGGAGGCATTGTGACATTGCACTTTGGTACAATTTCAAGATTAAAATTTCAATGAAGAGCGCAGTTTGTGGCTGAGTATGTTTGCTTAGTGGCATTTTATTGGCCATGCTCGGGGCTCTATTGGGGCTAAGAACTTAATATAATGCCAGAATGTGTGCGTGTGCGTGTGTGTCTTTGTGTGTGTCACAGTAAGCGTAGACCCAAATAAAAGTGAAGCTAGTCCTAGTGCTATTTTATATTGTCGATCGAGTATCGAGCTATCGAGTATCGAGCTCTCGTTGCTTATTAATAGCGAAGTGCTTTTGTTGACTTCCCGTCTCTTAATCTCCGCCATGAATCACATGATAAGAAATGGTCGCGAAGAAAAACATCCTAAGAATTAAAAATATCGATATTCTACAAAAAAGGAAAAAAAAATAAAAATAAAATAGGGGAGACACGACCAAGAGCTCTCTCTCTCTCTCTGTTGAAGATAGCTGCTTTTATTTATCGAGATCAATTCAATTTCGATAAAAAACAAAAAAAAATAAAAAATAAAAAACATGGAAGAACAGGGAAATCATATATATACATTATTAGTATAAATTTACCAACCGATAATAAAAAAAAAAAAAATACTACACACTAGAGAAGTGAATCTATTGCATTTTTGGTTTATTAACTGATAAAAATGAAGCACGAAATTTTAAATTTGCTAGCTAGACTTCAGAGAACTTCAGCACTAACTCAACCAGAGTGGAGAGGATATAAAGCTTTGCAGTGCCTAACTCGCAACTGTCTTGTGAACAGTCGACTTCGAATTATCAAGAGGAAAGAAAAAATTCGAATTACTAAGTTTTTAATTTTAAACTGGTAACCGTTGGCTCTAGTTGAAACATTATGCTTTAATAGGAGAATTAAATTCACAAGGTTTTCTGTTTCAATAATATTTAATTTGATATTATGTATGTATGTAATTCGCTGAAGATGACACATATGGTGTCGAAATACGTATAAAGTGTTAATATTAAATTAATATATTATTGAAACAGAAAACCTTGTGAATTTAATTCTCCTACTAAGTTTTTATTATATTTTTGAAAATATGTATGAGCTTACATAAATTTTAGCCTCTAGTAAAAAAGTAAAAGTAATGAAAACAGTCGGAGCAAGTGCACAGTACTTGATAACGACTGCAGAATAAGCAGTCGAAACGTTGTACAGTATTTTTAATTTTAATAGATAATTAATAACAAAAATTTGGTCTATAATTAAAAATTTCCCTAATAATAATGAAAAAAAAGAACAAAAAATTACATATTAACATTGCAATAGATAATAATATTATGCTGAAAATGAGAGGTAAACAAACATTGCTAGGAAATATTCGAATTATAGAACGTTTTCTCCCCCTCTTGATACGAACAGGATTTCGAGTTTCGAGTGTATCTAAATACACAGCATTTTTTTCGATTTACCGAAGATTATAGCTGAAGAGTGCGAATTATCGAAAAATTCGAATTATTGAGGTTCGAATTATAGAGTCAACTGTATAAATAAAATTAAGTCATTAACTTTCTTCTTTAATTGTAAATGCGAGTTCAAGAGGGTTGTGACTCTTAGCATTTGCTGATATCAACTATCGGTTTCGGTTGCGTTTTTCCGCGTTGATAGTATCATTCACTTGTTAGGTTTTATTTTACGAATATGTTCTTGATGGATTTTATTTTATGATGGTTTTTAGTGGATGTTTGAGTTGTTTGTAGACCCCAAATTTATTTTTCATATGTCCCCTTGGGCTGGGATGTTTTATTATCAGTGCGTGGATGGTTTCTGGTAAGCACAAAAATATCCTGTCAAAACAATCGTCTTATTTAAAAAACAATTTCAATGATGTAGGGTGAAGCGGCGATGATCAATTGGAGTAAGAGGCTATCTATGTGCTTCACTGCTTTTTTCACATTAAATAATTTTTACTTTCTCTTACCTCTATATATATGTTAATATATAGAGAGAGAAAGTATTGTATTCATGTCAAAAATTCGATGTCAAGATTTTGATGGATCTTCAAGTTTTGAAGTCCCCTGAATCCAAAAAAGTGGTTTTCGCGAAATGGTCTGTCTGTGTGTCTGTGTTCAATTTTAAGCATGAAAGAATTGAACTATGAGGCTGTAATTTTATATTTAAGTTAAACACCCCCCGGGACCGACAAAATAAGCTTTTAATCAAAATCGGCCAAAGAGTACTAGTACTTTACTGATGTACTTTTTCAGTTTTTTTCGATTTTCTCAAAATTCGCTCTAACGATTTTGATTAAAATTCAAAAATCAATTATTTTTTAGATACTCTTTAAAATGTATATTCTCGTTTTGCCCTCAAAATTGTTTGAAGCACACTTTACTCTTGTGCTTCATAGAGAAGATAGGAGAAATGGTTGCCATGATAACAAAATATAAATATTTTCCCATGTTTATAAATTTGACATCTTAAATTCTATTATTGGCGGAAACAAAATATATGTCGACACGAAAAATCTGGTGTGACAAGCACAGTACACAACTTTCGATTACCGAAGGTAAGAGAAAGTTGTGTGCTGTGCGCCAGTCACACCAGATTTTTTATCCATGATTTTAATTGTATGGTTGCAGGTAGAGATAGATGGATTTATTAAAGGGTTGATTATGATCGTTTAGAGGGTGTAAAAAATTAAGAAAGAATTTGTAATATTTTAAATTGTCTTTTGATATTTTTTCAACCTATAAATAATGTTAGATTAGAGTAAAAAGTACTTTTTTATTCTTTGTTCAAATGGGAATTGTAATATTTATTTATTTTCCTTCTTCAAGAGAGATTGCCTCAGTCGGGTTCTAGTCAGGCCAGGCGTTGCGTAGACATCTCGCCTCTCTTACTATAGTGCGTGGATTTATCTTAAAGTGAATAATAATACAACTTACCCCTAGCATATCGACAGCCTCCCCACCCCTTGGAGCCTCTCTCTATTAAAGGTAGGCCTAATTAATTAAAAAAATTATGAAAAATTCGATTTTAAATTTATATTCGAATTTTTCTAGTTTTAAATTAATTAATTAGTATTTTATATATGTCATCAAGGACAGGGGAGGAAGGGGGGGGGGGAATATACAAGTTTCGATAAAAATTACATTTTTTTTCTTTATTTAGAAATTAAATTTTTTTTAGCTTATATCTTTGTTAAGACTTTTTATTTACGGAGGGGTGGTTTAAGGGTTGAAAACAACTTATATAAAAATAAATATTTTTTAGTAATTTAAATTTAGTGCAAGCTTTTGATTTCTTTGTGGCATAGAAAGACTTGACCACCCCCCTACCCTCCCCCAAATATTGTTAAAGAAAATGAATGATGTGTCAGATATAAATAATTACTTGTCGATATTATTTGTCAGATTTACCTCCCAGTTTTCTAAGATTATCAATATTATTTTTTTTCTTTCTATCTTTATAAAGATTTATTTACAATAATTTTTTTTCCAAACCAATTAAAATAAAAATTGAATCACCTTTGTTCGTTAATATAAGAGTAAATCAGGAAAATATTTTTTTTTTTTTTTTAATGCCTATTCAGTATTAATTGAATCTGTTTTTTTATTGTGTACGTGTATTTGAGTTTTTTTTTTAAAATATAATTAGTAAAATAATATTAATTGATAGCCAATATGATTTAGAAAAATTTAATTGCTCAGGACGTTAAGCGAAACTTTGATTGGTAGAACAAGAGATAATATATTTATTATAATGATATTTTCATAATACTTATTCGAAATGAACCCTGAAATTAATCCTCTCTAATTCTTTCTTAGATTATTCCTTTATTTATTATTTAAGACGTTTAATTTTTTTTGCCCAAATTTTTTACTTAAAATATTTTTTTATTTTATATAAATATAAATTATCTTTGCAAATTCTTTTGCTATCGTTTGATAAGAGAGAAATTCTAAAAGATATTCTTTTTTGCAGATTCGTTTCTCGAGTGCATTTGGAATTTGGAGCTGAATCCGACTGCAATGAGCTTTGAGTGACCTTCACTGCCCCGGAGGGTAAGTACAGTATTTCTTAGTCTAGTAACACATACACACACCCCTTCACACAAGCAGTGGCGTCATTTGGGGGGAGGGGCAGGGGGGCATTTGCCCCTCAAGGGCTCTGATTTTTTTTAAATTTTATATTATTCTTAAATAAAATATTTCAAAATACGGTGTATTATAAACTGTAAAAATTAAATATCTTTTGGCCAAATTAGAGTACCTATTTGTAGGTAAATTTTAAGAAAAAAAAGTTTTTTCTTTCATTCGTAATCTTTTCACTGGAAGGAAATGAGAAAAAGAGAGGGCTCGATAGCTTCTCTTGCATTCTTTCTTTCCCTTCTACAATTCAGTCTTCGCATTAATATTTTAATTTTTTTTTTTTTTTTTTTATATTAATACTTCCGATAATTGGCATTCCTGATAATTCGTACCAAACCGTCGGTTCCATGACGATACAAAATATCGGGATTCTATTGTATTGTAAAAATATGGTGTGACTGGTCGCACAGCACACAACTATCTCTTAGCTTCAATAATTCAAAGTTTTGTTCTGTGTATGCCACTCCAGATTTTTTGTGTGCGCATATATTCAAGTTCTGGCAGTAGACCTAAATTAGAATAAAAAATGCTACTTCTCATGAGTTAACAGTGGAGAAATCAACGAGAATATTCTTCAGTTTAGACCTCTGTTGGAGATTCGTCGTTATTATTAGCTTCGGATGCCTTCTCTAATCTTTAGCTAGTTCGGTTTGTTAGGATCCCTTGAGTGTATTTGAATTTAGGATCCAACAGAGAGCTAAAATGAAAGATATTCTCATTGATTTGTTCCATGAACGATTCATAAGGAGATTCGGTCAGATCTGATTGAGAGATTGAGGCCCAGGTTCTCAAGTGTTCTTGTGTTTGCGAAAAGACGTCTTTATGACGCAAAAGGAGTCTGAATGTTTTTGTATCTTTGAGAGTGGGTTTGAGGTGGATCTATGAGTAAACGAGAGTCAGGGAGGGATGTTGTTTTTCCAGGGCTAGCCTGGATGTAAATAACGCATACCCTTAAGGCCAGGGACAGGCCCGAGGGCCCCGCCGATCTGCTGGTGGGGACCGGGTATATACAATCACAATTCGTTCGTATTTTAATTAGGCTAGATAGGATCTCTTTCAGCCTCCTGTCTCTCGTTTACTCGTAATCCAAAAAATCACGTTCATTCTCGCTGATATGATTTCTTCAGACATCCGATTTACGGTTTTTTTGAATTATAGAATTAGAAATTTCGCATATTCTTTTTACGGTAATGCAAATAATAAAAATAATTCTTCTTAAAGTATATTATTTTTGCTTGAATTATTTTCGAATTGTGTTTATAAAGTGAAGTGAAGTGCAAATAAAAAAAAGAAGTCTTAAGAAGATTAATTTTGAAAGCAACAAAATTACAAAAGTAAGTAAATTTTCATTAAGTGATAAAATCAAAATATGGAAACTAATATATTTTTTTTTTAGGTAAAGGCGAGGTTAGGTGGGCTATAAGGGGAGGAGGAGGCCCAAAAGAAGAAAAAAAAGAATCTTTCTCAACAAGTTTTCGACCAAAAATATCCGTCTGAAGGAAACTTCAGACACCCGGCTTGCGGTCTTTCTAATTATAAATCACAATTCTTTTTTGAAATTCCGCTTATTTTAATGCAAATAATAAAAAGGATTGTCCGTGAAGCACATTTTTATTGCTTGAATTCTGTTTTTGTATCTGGTGTGACAGCACAATACACAACTTTCTATTATCGAAGGTAAGAGAAAGTTATGTGCTGTGCGACCAGTCACACCATATTTTTTTCTTAAGTAACAAACGTGTTGCGTTATTTCTTTGAATAGTGGGTGGGCATAGTTGCTAAAATAAATTTCTTATTCGTTGTTACGAGTTGAAAAAAATTTCGTTTTAAGATTTCAAAGCAAATCAAGCAATAAGAGAAAAGACTTTTAATTTTGATACAAATAAAGCCTGAGAATTATTTAAGGAATTTGAACTTGTTTATTTTCTTGAATTAAATTATGATTAGAATTTTTACAATTTTAATTGAAACAAAACTTGGAATGATTTAGGGTCAAGTTCTAACGATTTTATTTCGTTTAAAAAACATAACATTTATCGGTTTTTCTTTTTATGAATACAAATTAAGGACGTTGCAATTGAACCTCCATTCTTGGGGGTTAGCTACGCCACTGGTCGTCGCTCAAATAAAAAATAAATTTGGTAGATTCCTTCAACTTTACAAACTTATATAATTAATAGAGTATTTATTAATTCAAACATCCAAAAAGATAGAGATAGGTACCGCCGAGAGTCGAATCTAATTTCTTATTTATTAATTGCACCTCTGAGAGGCCTTCTCAATTATAATAGTTCATTTAGATTGCGCCATGTCACCTCCATATGAGACATTTCTCCCGACGACTAAAATTAGCAATCTATTAAATTCTGCCCTATCTATCCCTTAGTGAATATTAATTATATAAAATTTCTTCACGAGTCCGTACTTAATATATAAAATTTCTTATTTGCTAACTTAGTTTTGAGCAAGCATATTTTCATTGGGTTAAATAGTTTTCGACATCTACATATTTGAATATTCAATGAACTCCTTCCACTCAGGGGCTCACTTCTAGTGAGTACTTGGATGGCGACCACGAGTTACCCGAGCTTAGGCTGACATTTCTTTCTTTCCTTTATGTCAGCCTTTTTTCCCTTTTTAATATCAAGCGTCAGGTCGTGAGACGGGTCGGTTTGCTTTTCTATCGGTCTCATTTATTTATAAATTAATTTTGCCGACCCCACATAGGGATAAGGCTAAGATAGAAGAAGATTCAATGAACTCCTCGATTCGGACTTGACTAGTCATAGATATATTTAACAATTTTTTTGTTTGCGGACCAAACGTCCCATATGCCTCGGAAATCGAACCCAGGATCTCCTGAGCAAAGGGTAGCACACCGATGTCCCGGATAGGAAACGTTTGGCCCAAAAACAAAAAAACACAATTTAAATATACCTATGGGCCCCCCAACGCACCCTGGCTTCCGGGAATCAAACTCGGGACTTCAGGGCATCCGTGTTCTCTATGGTGTCTTAGTGCAAGTGCAAGCGCACTGATAACCCGGAAGACCGGAGATCCCGGGTTTGATTCTCCATCTCTAAATATTTTCAAACTGATCGAAAAATTTTTTATAGCATAAATAAGTCTTTGGTCTTATTTCATTCATCTTTTGGCTCAGAGCTGCTTGAAACATTCAATGAAATGTGTAAAATAAAGTAATTAAATTTTTTTTAAGCATTATGTGATATAAATTGATTTCGTCTTATTAAACATCTGGGCCGGGAACAATTCAATTATTATTTATTTCGACAAGTCTTATTTATTTTTAATAACCCATATCCCTTCGTTTATCAATATTGTTGAATTTTAATTTGATATTTATACTAAAACAAGTGGGATTAATTTAATTCTATTATTTATTCACTCTGCGTGCAACAAATAGCCACAATTATATGTATTTATAGTTTCTTATATGTTAATGGTTTTTTCATTCATTTTCTACATAAATAATACTAGAAGAGCGTAGAAACAAAAAATAAAGCAAGAATATTTAAGGCGCTTTTAATTGTCCCTGCCGTGGAATATTAACTTCTTGTGCTGCGTTTTCCGTTCCAAGCGAGAAAAATTGGTTTCAATTAAATTAGTTATCAATCAAATGAAATAAATAGAAGGCTCTAAATGCCTTAGATGCCGAAAAAAATATTAAAAACACAAAAACGCGCTTTTTTTATTTATTTTCACTATTCTATATTTGACAAGCGGTTTATTGGGACTACTTAAAGGGTAGCCCATCAGGAAAGTCCTGGTTCGAGCCTAGGGGGCGCGATATGCCCGCTCAAACACAAACTCATCTCGCAAATAATTGTATAATTATTAACTAATTTCACAATTAAATTCAAAATTAAGTGATAAATATTAATTAGCATGCAAAAATAAAAATAAATAAAAATCATCTGTCTCAGAGTTTTAGCTTTTAATTATAATTAAAATCAAACTACTGCACTTTAGAATCTTGAGTGATAATATAATTAAAAGCGAAACTTCTTGACAGTTAAAGGGTTGCTGTGCTACTATCTAATTTTTAAAGCAATTTCGACATATAAGGCTAGGAACAGATATGAACTGAATGGTCCAGACTTGCCAGGGAGGTTGTCTAGACGAATATCCTGGAGTGTCAGGAAGAGCTGAGAAGCCAGGAGTTGGGTGACGGGGTCGAGGTATTCGTAGAGCGGCAGCCGACGGACGACTGAAATTGCGACAGTCGAGACCTTCGGGATCCCCACGTGGTTTCATGTGGCGCACGCGCGTGCGTCACACCCCTACCACGTGAAACTCCCCTTCCGTTAGGGGAGGCTTGTATTTTTTCGGGACAATTCAATTGCTAAACAAGTAAACCCTATGTGCAAGAATTGAATTAAAATTAAATAACAACCGAGAAATTAATTAATGCCACGGATTATTCCATATAATCTAATTCGTTATAAAATTTACTAAAAAAAGAGAATGGAATGACCAATGAACAAATAAAAATTTTTGATAATAAAAAGGCTAAGTTGACAAATTTTTTTCTTACTCATATATTTCATATATAGAGAGAGAAAGTATTGCGATCATGTCAAAAATTCGATGTCGAGATTTTGATGGATATACATGTTTTGAGGTCCCCTAAAAAAGTGGGTCCCGCAAATTGGTCTGTGTGGACATTTCTAACCATGAAGGAAATGAGCTACGAGGTTGAAATTTTATATTTAAAATACGACGAACTCGTGTAAATAAGCTTATAAACAAAATCGGCCAAAAAGTACTAGTACTTTACTGATGTAATTTTTTTTCGATTTTCTCAAAATTCGTTCCAACGATTTTTTTTGAAATTCATAAATCAACTATTTTTTAGATGCTCCATAAAAAATATATCAGTGAAATTTTTTGTGAAAATCATTTGAAGTACACTTTACTGATGTACTTTTTCCGGTTTTTTGCGATTTTCTCAAAATTCGCTCCAACGATTTTGATTAAAATTCATATATCAACTATTTTTTTGATGCTCTTTAAAAAGTATATCAGTGAAATTTTTAGTGAAAATTGTTTGAAGTACATTTTACTGATGTGGAAGCATCCATAGCACTTACCCTTCGGTAAGAGAAAGTTGTGCACCGTGCTGGTCACACCAGATTTTTATATATATAAAATGTGATCTTTTACTGGACTTAATGACAGTATTTATAGCGAAATCAATTACCAAGAAAATTATATAAATAATATTATATTTCTACAATTGTACGTTGGTCATTTTGTCCCCCTCCCACCCTCAACAAGGAATCGTTTGCTCCTTCTCTTAGACCCGATTCGGGTCTCTATTTGATATAGCCACCCCGAAATATGGGATTAATGGCCAAGAAAGTAGAAGTCGGTCTCTATTTATTTTTTTCTATCACTTCATTAATTTCTTGTTCAGATGATGGCAACAAAAAAATACTATTTGTAAATAAACATTTAAAAGTGTACATTTTGTTGCTTAGAGTCTTAAATTCAATGCACTTTGTAAGAGATTGTAAAGATGGATTGAAGTTGTGAGGCAAACAACAGACAAGGAACTTGAGAGCGAAGTTGCAAGTGAATCGAATCGATGGACAAACGCAATGAGATGCCCTGCCGATAGCTGAGCCCTTCAGCCCTTCAGCCCTTCGTCGTTTGCCTTTGGCTTTGGCTTTTTTCCCTTTTCTCTTCTCTCCTTAGTCCTTTTGCACCCTATCTGGTCCATTTTGAAAGATCAACAACTCGGCCCTCTCTATCTTCTATTTATTCAAATCTCACTATTAATATCGTCGGTTTTCAGCCGGGATTTCAAATGCCCTCTTAGCGATATCAATCGACTTGACTCGGCGTGAATAAGCTTCTTTCACTGCACTTAGCCTTAAAAAATCTTATGAATAAACAACACAAATTATAAATAGAATTAGGAAATTTTTTTCCATTAGCTGTCCCATCTTTCTTAGGCCTCTATAATCATCCCAATTTATTTTTTGATAATAAGTAATAATAACAAAAGGTAGGCCTTTTGTACTGATCAGTACCGTTGCTGCCAAACTCGACTCTGTATGCCTTGCCTTTTGCTGATTTCCTAATTTCAAATAAATAAAAAAAGTTCTCCGATCTAATTGGTCGTTTAAGACAGCATTCGTTGCTTCAAGATGAGACGTAAACTAGGCTATCGAAGATTAAAGCGAATTAATTAAAACATTTAAGAACGATGGTGCTCTTTGAAACTTGGTACAGTAGTTAAGAAAAATAAAATTTCTTCTCCCTTTTAATCTTCTAATGAATCAGAAGAAATGGAAAACAACGCACTGGTCGATCTATTATCGTGAAATTAATTTAATAAGAGAACCTCGGGGAATCCAACCAAGGATTTTTTTAGAATTCATGAACCCCATTATTCATTAATGATTGAAAATAATAAAAAATAAAAATACAAAACATTCCAGCCATGATGGAAAATTCTATTTACCATTAATAGCAATAATATTCGGGTGTTATGAGAAAGTAATAGGCCTAATTAATTTCACATAATTATGGCAAAGAGGCAGATCGTCGCTCATAAGAGGGTATAAATACTCTCAGATTAATCCTAGAGTAGGCTCTCCAACTAGGACAATTATTTTAATATCTACAAATTTCTTTGTGAAAATAATATTCATATCTAATTTTTTTTGTTTTTTGTACAATATACTAGATATACTGTAATTCCTTTGTATCTTGTGTATAATTCGTGGCCAAAATAGTGATTTGCCGAAGGCCAAATTTCTTTGAATTAGAATTAGAATTTCATTTCTAACTTGACTAGTAATTTGAGCCCTTTGAGTGTTGCTTTGTTCCCATAACCCTCCGCGATTGGATCATCCCGCCACTAATTCACTCTTACTCTTATTCTTCCTGGACCCATCTGACTGTAAGTCTTCAGATCTTAATCAGCGATTTCCTCCTACACAAAAAAACATGTTTTTTTTTTTTTTTTTTTTTTGCTTTAGCACCCCTAATACGATTTTTACTATCCCTAAATGCAAAAAACATATTTACGATATTCTATACTTCTTTGGCTTTCCAAAAATCATTCATTCGTGAAAATATGTTAATTATTACCAAAATTATGAACAAAATAGTTTATCTAATATATCTAAGTTTATTTCTATGAGCAAAGCACCTAAAAGATAGGCAGCCAATTGTTTTTTTTAGCATATTGATAACTGTTTAATTTATAATTTCTTTAATAATCAACAGATTTTCACGAATGAATGATTTTTGGAAAGCTAAAGAACTATAGAATAACGTAAATAAATGGTTTTGTATTCAGGGATGGTAAAAATTGCATTAGGGGTGTCCAAAGCAAAAAAAAGAAAATTGGATTTTTCTAAACTTTTAGTCGTTTGCGGTACGTCTAAATGACCTCCGATTGGGTGGAAACTTAAAATTTACATCTATTATAACTATCCGCATAGTTTTAAAGGATGTCCTTAAAAAAATCTTGAAAATTAAAAATAAGAGCCTCTTTAGAGCACATTATCTTTTAAAATGTATTTTTCTCTTTATCTCTAAAATTGTGCCTGATGTGAAAACTCGAACTCTTTTTTAGATTCACTAATCAGATTACTTGTGCAGAAAACATTGCCGACCAGTGTAATTGATCTCTGAGATTTGCAAAAACTTGCCCATAGGTACAGATAGAAAATAAAAATCATAATTCGGATTCCATTTGTATATTATTACAATACCTTTTCTATGAATTAATCGATTATATAAATATCATTGCCTTTAAATAAATTTATTATTAAAGATCAAACCAAATTCTATTAGGCCAGTTGGCAGTTTTAAATTATTGCAAATATCAATAAATATTCATCTCCATCGTTTTTTTCTTGAAGGGAGTTTGGAGGCAACCCGCTCGGCACCGAAGCGTTTTGGTTGCATATGCTCAAGGTCGAACTCTGACAAATTCAGTGCATTAGCATGTTTGGACACCTGATTCTTTTTGAGTTTTATTGACAACTCGCTGTTTGTTCCTTTATTTGCTGAACTGCATGTCCATTCTCAGTCAGTGAGCTAGAGAGTTATTGGCCACGATGACATTTACTTTGAGGTCGTTATCAAATATTGACAAACTCCAATTGTCCACAATCGACTGACATGATATTAAGTCGCAAAGGAAATTAGACATAAATAAGAGATTTAATTGGAGCTTTTGTTTATATTTAGATAGCTTTCCAAATAAAACTTTTTTTTTTTTTGTTAAAAATCCTTATTAGCTTATTTTGCAAATACTGTAGATTATTTGAAGCTAATATTTTACAAGTAAAATTTTATTTAATGAGATGACGCTCTTGATATTTTCTTGTTTTTATTATAAAATATTATATTCCCTTCACTTAATGACACAAAGAACGAGTCTTGCACAGCTAATAAAAGAGCTTAATTTTTATTTCATTTTAAAATTAATAAAAAAAAGAACGAGCTAGTAATTTATGATGCATATGATAGGATATTAAAGTGAAACGGCGCCCTCGGAGACCTCCTGAATTTGTTTTTTATAAGAGCACAAGAGAAGGGGCCGGGGGGTGGGGGCGGAAGGGGGGACGAGGTCGCCATCGTGCCAGTATTTATGAAATTTCATTCAATTGGTCTTCTTGCTTATTTGCCCTGAATAGCTCCTTCGCTTATATGTGCACTTATTCTCTCTCGTACACAAATGGAATTTATACGGGGGAAATCTCAAACAAATACCGGACCTTTAAGGGCTTAAGCGGGAGTGGCGAGCTTGCCAGAATTATTTGCAAATGTCTTCTTGTGAGTGAGAGATTTGCTTGAAATAATAAAACAAAAACAGATATAAAATTAATTTTAAAAATCTGGTGTGCCTGGCGCACAGCACACAACTTCCTCTTACCCATCGGTAAGAGAAAGTTTTACACCGTGCTGGCCACACCAGATTTTTTGTGTCGAGATATACTATTTAGTTTCCCATAGCACCTTAATTCCAAACTTGTATTTTAAATGTTGACTGCTTGAAATAAACTATGGTGATTTTTCAAAATTTTAATCTCATATTTGGATATTTTACCCCCTTTTGAAAATTCATCGAGTTTTGCACAATTTTTGAGGCTCCTCCGATTCCAAAAAGTAGGTCTCACAAGATGGTCTGTCTGTCTTTCTCTGCGTGTGTGTGTGTGTGCTTCTTTGGTCAAAATAAAGCAAGAAAAAAATGAGCTACCAGGTAGAAATTTTGTTTTTAAGTTAAATATCTCCCTGAGGCGCGAAAATATCATTTTTAAACAAAATCGCCCAAAAAGTACAAGTATAAGTGGAAACTAATATTTCGACACAAAAAATCTGGTGTGACAAGCACAGAACTTTCATTTACCGAAGTTGACAAAGTGTGCGACCAGTCACTCCAGATTTTTATAATATAGAATATATCAACTTTATTATAGCGTGTTGAAATGCTTATTTATTATTTATTAGACTTATTTAGTGTATTAACGAGTGAATTGGTTGGTCGTGTCGGTGTCGAGGCTTGGAACTGACAATGACACCCCCACGAGCTGAATTTTGGAAATGTCAAAGGACTGAGGGTTCTGAGAAGTCCGAGGGTCGTTCTTTGTCATCCCTCAAGTGGAGGAGAGGAGAGGGCCTGTCGGACAAGAGACCAAGAGGGCTACTCTGCCCCTCCAAGGGATTCTTCAAGGGTGTTTGTTCACTCCAAACAAACTATCATCATTTTTTTTTTCAGCAAACAAAACTCTAATTAAGTCAACAAATCAAAAGCTACAAAAAGCTTATCAAATTTTCTGAAATAGATATTCTTCCTTATTTATTTATCGATCGTTGACAATCGCTGCTCATTTCTCTAGGCCCTATAATTTGTCACTTTAATCAAGTCATCTTAATATATGATAAGATAGCGATCGGCACTCAAGGGGAGGTGGAGTAGCGACCAAGATCTTTATTGACAAACAACACCAGGATTCGAGCTTTAGTTACGGAAAAGAAGACTGTATTATTTGTCAGTCCAAAATCTGGTGTGCTCTGCTGTCACGCCATATTTTTTGTGTCGATATTTATTTAGTTTCCGCCAATATATTAAAAAGATGTATCGGTAAAATTTATTATTTATTTTACCATGACACCCATTTCTCCTAGCTTTCCTACCAAGTACAAGAGTAAACTGTGCTTCAAACAATTTTGAGGGCAATTTGAGAATATACATTTTAAAGAGCATCTAATAAATAATTGATTTATGTATTTTAAACAAAATTGTTAGAGCGAATTTTGAGAAAATCGAAAAAAAAAAAAAAAAAAAAGTGCATCAGTTAAGTACTAGTACTTTCTGGCCGATTTTGTTCAAAAACTTATTTTCACGCTCCATGGAGGTGCCTAAATTAAATGGACCCTGTTATGCAATAGTGTGTCAAGCGCCAAAAAATTAAAAATTGAGTTAAGCACGGAATATTGTTTCATTAATTAATTAATTAATTAATAGTATTTTTTATGAAATATGTCCTAAAAAAATTTATATTTAATGTTACTTGCACAAATGACAAAAAAAAATTATATATATATATATATATAATCCAATGAAAACAAAAAACTTTTATGTTAATTTTCTCAAATCTCGGTAGCTGGCGCTTGACACACTAATGCGTAACAGAGTCCAAATATAAAACTTCAGCCCCGTAGTTCTTTTCATTCTTGAGATATTTTGTTCACATACCATGTTGCGAAAACCACTTTTTTGTGCTAAGGGGACCGAAACGTGTACAGTGAGGGACAATATTAAGTCCCACCCATGCGTTTTCTACTAGTGAATATTTAATTGTTTTTAAAAAGAAAATGGAAATCTTTATTGGAAATTTTCTAGGCTTGAACCATGAAAGTTTCCATTAAAAAATATATAATATTTTTTTAAAAACAAAAAAATAATCACAATTTGAAAACGCATGGGTGGAACTTAATATTGTCCCTCACTGTACATCAATCAACATTTCGACATCATTTTTACATGAATCCAATATTTTCTCTCTCTCTCTCTCTATATATATCCCACAAATTTAGCCACTCAAAAATCGAATTAAAAAATCTGATTAAATGTATAATTTGTATACTTTAATATCTCAATAAGCTTTCAAAATTGTTATTTGAGTAATAAAAGAGATTTTTTGTATTAATCGTGCTTTATTTTAGTTAATAATGAATTAAAAAAAGTTTCGACCACTATTTCTAGAGTATTTACCTTGAAAAGCAAACTCTGAGGAATTACTTACAAAAATGTCAAAAAATGTCTTTTATTACCTACAAATTAATCTCCAAAATTAATTTTGATGCTTCTTTTTCAATTATTTAAATCTTGAAGAAAATATGTTTTTTAACTTGTCTTTTCCGCATCTGGGGTCATTTAGACCCAGTTCTTATTCAATTGATTGTTATAAATTTTTTCGCCTGGGAAGCGGTGCGAACCCTCGACCTCTAGCACCAGAATTTGACAAAACATCAGCAGATAAATTAGTAATAAAAAAAAAAAAAAAAACATTTTTTGGCATGCTTCACCTCTGAGCCAGAGGTCAAGGGCAAGAAATTAATTTATTATCTACTGAAACAATCTTGTCATGATCTTTTAACTTGATCTTGTTTTTCATGAGAACCTCTGCAAAGAGTTTTTTTTCTTTAAAATAGAGTATATATTTATAGGTGTTGGAAATTATGACTCGATTGAACATTTGTAATTTAGTTTCAAATTTATAAGTGTATAAATTGCTATCACTTGTAAATTGTTTTGGTAGAAGCAAATTTTTCCCACTTCTGGCACCCAAGCCACTCTAAGCTCTACAATCCGAACTTTTCGCTGCTTATAAAGATAGAAATTTAAATTAAAATTTAAAAAAATCTGGTGAGACTGGTCGCACATCACTCAATTTTCTCTTAGCCTTCGGCAAGAGAAAGTGTGCTTGTCCCACCAGATTTTTTTGGGTCGAGATATATTTACCTGCCCATAGGACTTTAGTTAACTTGACTACTTGCATTTCTCAAGTAAAAATCTGAAATACTACATCTTTTTATACAATTTTCAGACCAAAATTAGTATTTTTAAAAAGGATCTAAAAAATCATTAATTTATGAATTTTAATCAAAATCTTTAGTCAATTTTGTGAAAATCGAAAAAAACTTAAAAAGTACATCAGTAAAGTACTAGTACTTTTTGGCCGATTTTGTTCAAAAGCTTAATTTGACTGTTCGGGAGGGTACCTAACTTAATATAAAATTTCGATCTCCTAGCTCAATTCATTCATGCTTAAAATAGTTACACACTCACACAGACAGACCAATTTTCGAAAAGCACTTTTTTGGACGCAAGGGACCTCAAAACATGTATTTCTGTCAAAATCTCGACATAGAATTTGTGGCATGAAACCAATACTTAGTCTCTATATATTACATATAGGTAAGAGAAAGTAAAAAACAGTTCAAAATAAAAATAAATATTCCATACAGTTAGTTACTATAGGCCTATATGTCAAAAAGATGAAATTACAATACTTCTCTCTATGTATATGAGAAGGTAAAAAAATCTCCAAGATCCCTTCGTCTTCTCGCCTCGAAAATAAAAATTTATTATGTGTATACAAAATGAATTACTCTTGGTGATTTTAGTGAATGAACCAAGCAAAGCTATTCTTGTACATCGAGTCATTAAACAGCATTAAATTTCAGATATATTCTAATTTCGATGGTGGGGTGTTGAAGGGCCCGGCAAAATCCCTTCGCCCTTCGCCCTTCGCTCTTCGCTCTTCGCTCGCAGATTATGCATTTTAATTTGAGAGTATTCGATTTATTTCCGGGTGAATGAATAGGGCGCTAAATTCCCATTTAAGGGACTGCAAATGCATATTGCAGGATGAATAATGGCCCTTATGATATTCCTTTCATCGTTTATTGCTTGCGTGGATGATGTAGGTGAAAGGATATTGAATCTTTGAACATACTTTTTCTACACCCGCTTGTTCGAATAAATATGATTTATTTATATGCGTCATTATCCATTTCACAAGGAAATTTAATATGACCAAAGTAAAAAGGTTATTGATTTTCAATTAAATTTTTTTTTCTTAAGAAAAAATATCATCTGATGTTAAGAAATAAAATATCAAATTTTATTAAAATCGGATGGAAAAAAAAATTATATTTATTTGGAATTTTACCAAAGGGAAGTAACATCTCAAATTTTATTAAAATTGAATAACAATAACAAATATAGAATTAGATAGAAAAAAAAAACAAGTTTAAGGAGCTCCTTGGGAATATTAAATATTGTTTTGTGGTCTTAGAAATTGACTCTTTATTAAAAAAAAGAACTTCCATTAAAATCTAGACTGTGAATTTTCGCGATTGCTTAGGCCCTATACCTGTTTACAAAAAAAGAGAAAAAATATGGCTGAAAGATATAGTCTAATTATTTTAGATTATGAAAAATATAACAAAAACCTAAGAACTTGATACAATTACAAAATTTAGAAAAAGAGCTACTACCCGTTACAGACATCGCCAAGGGGGGGGGGGGTATCAGGGTCTAAACCTCACCCCTCCTCCCGCCCTAAATCCTGAAAAATTATAAATAAAGAGAACTCCATCCTTGACTCGCATGGCCGTTGTCCTTTATTAAACACTTCAGCCCTGAGGATGGTCGCAAATCTGACCGAAACGTCGGCTTAATAAACGAAATAAACATAGCTGCAATTCTTTCTTCCTTACTAGATCTACTCAGCTATCCACCTCATTTTAATATAAAGAGAAATATTCAGAGTGAAACTTATAAGAGAAAATTAGAAAAAATATTTTATATTTTTTACCTCATTTATTCATTTGGGAGGGGAATTTCCTCTCCGATCAGGATGATCGGGGGGGGGGGGCCCTCCCCGAAAAAGCTTTCTGACTACGGACGATTCCGACAGATACGTATTTCGGCACCTTCAGAAGTGATAAAAAATATTTTCCTTTTTTGAAAATATAAATAGAAGCAAATGTTCTCATATTTTTTGAAAACTCTTCAGATAAGGAATCTGTTTGGAAAACAGGTGCGAGATTTCCCTTAGCGAAAACAGGATGATCAATAATTCGATATCAAGCTTAAATGCAATCGGATCTCCTCTACAAGTGGCTGCAGGCCGAGAGATAGCCAGCAACAAATAGCAAACACCAGGGGGTTAAAAAAAAGAAAGACGAGACACTCTCAAGTGGGACATTCAACAAACCTACCTACCTACAAATAAATTCCCAGAGTGGCTGCCTGGCTGGCTATTCTCTTTCTCAAGAAAGCGAACAAAATTATTACAAGCATTCCCTCATCATACTCGGATAGTGCGATTTATCTTATAATAGGATCAACGTTTAACTTTTTCTTAGTACTTTCTAATTGTAAAAGGTGATATTCTAATCAAAAATTAAATCTACATTTAGTTATATAAAAGCTGAGTTCATTTAAAAGTAAAAAAAAAAAACTTTTATAATGCCACAGAGAATTTGGTGTCATTTGTTTATTTACTTTTATTTATTTATTAATTGATCTCTGCGGCCGCTTTTAGAAAACAAAAAATATTTCTAATATTTTTTTCTCTCTCCCAAGTCATGAAATATGTTAGAATACCCTTTTCATGGGATCCTTTAAATGCCATAACCCAATCTGCTAACCAACAATTTGTATACAGTATTATAAATATACCAGAGGATGAAATTTGCGGTTTTTGTGACGAACATAAAGGATGAAAATAACCAAGAGGACACTAACTAATACACTGATAACAAAGGAAAATTTATTTTAAATATTAATACACAAAAGTAGGAATTTCGCAATACTGTTAGAGAGGCTTTTGCCTTGAATATAGGCAACCGATAGCTTTAGCTGTTGAAAGTGTAGCCTTCGTCCCCTTCACTTCTATTTAAAAGATGATGGCATTTAAATATTTATTTATTTTAAAACTAAGCATTCCATCCTATTTGCATGATTAATAAATAAAATTTTATTTTTTATTTTAATTTCGAGAATTTTATTTACATTTATATTTAGGAAGAATTTAGCAATAAAATTTGATTCCAGTGAAAATAATCTTTAAGTGTTTTAAGTGTCTGCAAAATATTTAAAAAAAAAAAATTTCAAATTATATAGTCTCTATCTGGTTGCCACATCTCATTGAGTTGCTCGTTTTTTACTTTTCCTTGTTTATATATATGCTAATATATAGAGAGAGAAAGTATTGGATTCATGTCAAAAATTCAATGTCGAGATTTTGATGGAAATACACGTTTAAGGTCCCCTGAGAAGTGAGTCCCTCAAAATGGTATGTCTGTGAACAAAATATCTCGAGAACAAAGAGCTAGGAGATTGAAATTTTATATTGTATGTGCACGTAACACGGAGCTTTTGAACAAAATCGGCCAAAAAGTACTAGTACTTTAGTGATGTACTTTTTCAGTTTTTTTTTTTTCGATTTTTTCAAAATTCGCTCTAAAGATTTTGATTAAAATTCATAAATCATTTATGTAAATTCGCATTTTCCCTCTCAAAATTGTTCTAAGCCCACTTTATTCTTGTACTTCATAGAAGATTGGTTGCTATGGTAACGAAATATGAATAATTTCGCATGTTTATAAATTTTACATTTTGAATTCTAATATAACGGTGGAAATTATAAATAAATGTAGACACAAAAAATTCTGGTGTGTCAAGTACAGGACACAACTTTCAATTACCGAAGAGAAATTTGTGTGCTGTGCGACCAGTCACGCCAGATTTTTTAAGACACGGTTCGAGAGTCAAATGCCATAATCCTATTTTGTTACTTGGGGATATCATCTTGTTTAAAAGAGTGTATATTCATTTTTTGGTTTATTTTTATGAAATATTCACTAATAATCAAATAATTTTACGACCTTTAAAGCTAGTAGCTCTACGCTTATTTATATCTTATCTAAAAAAAAGAAAGAAATTATTTCTCAAGCGGTGATTACTCATATATTTTTAGCTGTAATGTCTTTCTGAGGCCACTTCTTAATCCAGATTAAAGGAAAATATTAACAAACAGCCATTAAACTTTTCTCAATATCAAGTTAGAAAATTACAAAAGAGCATGGATCAAGTTTCCATTATTTCTTTCAGAAAGCTATCAAATCTCATCCTCCTTTTTAATTTATTACCTATCTTTAATAATGGGATGGAGCAACGTACCATAACGTGAAACAAATTAATTACAAAGCCGGCTTGAGTATTTGTTAAATAATATTTGTTAGATAATAAGGCTAACAAAAAAAAACAACCTTTTTTTTGGCGCATTTAATCTATTCCAGGGTATATGGGTTGCGCTAATTCCAGAACTGCCTTCAGTTTTGCCCCATCAGCTCTATAACTAGAGAGAAAATTATATTTTAATAGAAAAAGTGCTCTAAAAGGCTCTTATTTTGAATTTCATAGATTTTTTTTTAATGCATTATCCCTTGAAAATATGCAAAAAGTTTAAATATTCCGCCCAATTGGTGGTGGTTTAGTAGTGCAAAACTCGGCTAAAAGTTTAGAAAATTCGAATTTTTCAGTTTTTTTAAACTTGCTTGACACCCTTAATACAATTTTTTCCGTCCCTGAATTCAATAATATTTTAATTGTTTAAACTTAAAAACTCATATTTACGATATTCTATAGTTCTTTAACTTTCCAAAAATCATTCATTCCTAAAAATCTGTTTATTATTAAAAAAATATATATAAATAGTTATAAGTTGATTCCTAAGAGCTATAAGCGCCTAAAAGATAGGCAGTCAAAGTGATTTTTTACCAGACTGATAACGCTTTTGTTGATAATTTCGTTAATAATTAGCAGATTTTGACGAATTAACTATAGAATATCGAAAATATATGTTTTGCATTCAGGGATGGTAAAAATTGAATTAGAGGTGTCTAAAGTTAAAAAAATCTGATAAAATTTGGATTTTTCTAAACTTCTAGCCCTGTTTTGTACGACTAAACCACCACC
The DNA here is from genome assembly GCA_023213315.1 of Euborellia annulipes. Classification (NCBI taxonomy): domain Eukaryota; kingdom Metazoa; phylum Arthropoda; class Insecta; order Dermaptera; family Anisolabididae; genus Euborellia; species Euborellia annulipes. Next base: position 55,639 of record JAKCPI010008471.1, on the reverse strand, counting down.
GGTTTATAATTCTGTATTTCAACTATCTGCATATTCTTAAGAGGCATTAAAAAAAAATCTATGGAAATTCAGAATAAGAGTTTTAGAGCACTTTTATATTAAAATTTATTTTTCTCTATTTGTATAAAACTAGAGCTAATGGGACAAAAGTGAAGGCATTTTTGGAATCAGGGCTACACAAATTCGCAGCAATAGCTTTAAATACCGCGACACCAAAATCACAGTTGGCCTGTGAAATTTTTCAAAAAGAAGCGGAGGCTGGGTCTTTAAAATTTTCTATTATAATGTTTTTTTAGATTTCCTGGATTAAAAAAATGAAGTATCACAAGTTTTTAATTAGTTAAAAAAGCAAATTTCTAATTAATGAAAAGTACCGAATGGAAATATTTTTTAAATCACTGAGCTATTTGAGACCTAAATAGAGACTTGCCCTTAAATTTTTAATTATTGAGTAACGATTTATTCCATATCTCTATACGGTACGTTAGGTTCAGAGACTTGATTGTTCCCACCCCTGATTTCCCTGGTGCATGTCGATATTTGCATGCCTGGCTCCCTCACTAAGGTTATTGACTTGATTGGGCTATTCCTACCAATATATTCTAAGCACAACAAATAAAATTTCTCTTTATTTTGATAACATAAATAAACTTATATTCGCACATTTTTCTTTATTTTGCGTTGCCTTTTTCTTTTTTTAATGACGAAATGGACAAAAATACAAGTTGGGATGCTGTTCTCGTGAGATCCGGGCGTGGGTGTCTTCTGCTTGAATCTCATTCGGTTACAAAGACTGCTAAAGAAATGTTTAAGCTTAATATAAAAATCTGGTGTGACTGGTCGCACCAGATCTTTTGTGTCGAGATATATTTAGTTTCCCATAGCACCTTAGTTCCAAACTTGACTTGATTTCATAAGTAAAAATCAAAAATACATCAGTAAAGTGTACTTCAAACAATTTTCACGGAAAATTTTACTGATATAGTTTTTAAAGGGCATATAAAAAAAAATTGATTTTTGAATTTTAATCAAAATCTTTGGAGCGAATTTTGAGAAAATCGAAAAAAAAAACTGAAAAAGTACATCAGTAAAGTACTAGTACTAGTAGTTTAAAAGCTTATTTTGAGTATCCCTAACTTAAATATAAAATTTCAATCCAGTAGCACAATTCCTTCATGCTAAAAAACGTTACACACAGACCAATTTGCCTTTTTTGGACTCAGGGGACCTCAAAACGTGTATATCCATCAAACTCTCGACATCGAATTTTTGACATGATCGCAATACTTTCTCTCTACATATATTTCATATACAGGGTAGGAGAAAGTAAAAAACACTTTATTATGCTTTTTAATTAACAAAACTTTGAAGATAAGAAAGACTCTCGAGGACCAACGGATTGCAAGTTGAAGATCTTAAAAACCTGGTGTGACTTAGCACTCGAATAACTTTTCTTTCCATAAGTAAACAGTGCTATACGAGATTTATGTACCCATATCTTTTTTCATTTTAGCAATTAATCAGTCAGAATAATTTCGGGGTCAGGTCTAATGGCATGAGGGGCCCGGGGTCCTCGAGTCGCTGGCTTTCTTGATATAGGCCGTAAGCAATCGATAGGTGAAGAGACGTGTATTCAATTATTTCAGGGGTGAATCTAATCTCCACTTTGAATCCGAGGCCAATATGCTACCTTTATAAGGATGTTAATACAAGCTTATTAGTAGGAATCGGATCTTGTTCATTTTTGTCCTTAATTCCTTTTGAACTTTAACAGAAAATAGTAACTTCAATCATATTTAATTTCATTATCCCAATCAAAATATGTACGAATAAAATGATGTGGGAGTGGTCCATCAGATGCTGGAGAATTAAATCTCCAAATATCTTTTCGCGGAAAGGGGGGAGGGGGGTCGGATTATCTGAGAGGTAAACCCCCCCCCTCCCAAATAAATAAATTTTAAAGAATTTAAAATATTTTTTATAATTTTTAACACTATTTAAAATTTTATCTCCATTAATTTCTCTTTATTTATAATTTTTCGGAATTCCGGGCGGGGGGGGGGGGAGGTTTGAACCCCTGGCTTGCAAAGCTCTAGTAAATATATGTTTATGATTGTAAAAATCAACTTAAAAAATTATATTAAAATCTTTTTGTTTAATTAAAAAATATTATTTATATTTAAATTTTTTTAAATTTCAAAATTCTTTGAAAAATACTAAATAATTAAAAAAAAAAAAAAAAATTATAAAATCTAATTTAATACATATTCCTAGGCATAAATATTAACTAGATAGAGCTCATTTATTAATTTCACTATTATAATTGGCGAACGCGAGATGCTGTCTTCTAAATATCCAATATTTTTTACCATTAGATTCTCAATCATCTGTTAGTAGGCTAACATCAATATTCCTCAATATACTAATTAAGAATTTAAAATATAAAATAAATCTACTCACTCTCAATTCGTTTAGTTGTGAACGCATGTATTCGGCTCTGGAAGAAAGATCAGAGATAGTCACAGGAAACGAACCCATATACTGGAACAATACAACAAATTATTAGTAGAAGTAGAGTAGTTGAGGGGGTACATGTTACAGTGGGGTGGGTGATTTGCTCGAGAGTGGAGCCTTGAGCTTAGGCAACCAAAATGCTTAGTGTTGACTTAAAAGTTGCATTAAAAAAAGATGATTTATTTATTTTAAAAATATTGGTTTGGTTGACTAAAAGCTCCACTCTCGAGCAGGGCAGGCAGGCACTTTTGGCGTAGATTGTACTTAGGGTTGCCAATTTTGTTGAGTCACAATAAAGGACAAGCACACAACAACAAGGACACAAAATACAAAAAAAAAAACAATCTGTCCCAAAAATCTTTAATTTTTTTTTTAATCTAAAAATGAATTTATTGTTATTATTAATCACATATTAATTAGGAAATTTTTAAAATAGGCTTAGATGATTTATTTAAAAACCAACTGTCAAATTAGTTCAAAATTTTTGCAATAGATGGCAGGCTAGTCTAACAGACCATATAGTATTAGCCTATATCTGGCCTATATTTATGTATTTTTATGCTTTTATAAAAGATACATAATATATAATAACATTTATAAAATATTTATTGTTGTCAATGAAAATCAACCAAATGCATTAAATATTATTAGCTACCATTCTGACATCTCTTGGCAAATTTTTGAATTACTTGATTTTTTGGGCATACTTTTTATGACACACAACGCCATCTTAGCGGGAAAAACATGCGTAACCACTTCGCTCCTGTTCCGTCTTAAAGTCTACCAAGTAATCTAGCCAGTAATTATATATAAAAAAGACTTAGAATAATAATTAAAATTCATTTTGTAAAAATGTTGAAAAACTAAACTTTTAATCGAGGGATGATAGATTTTTTTCACCCAGAGCGAAAAAAGAGACACTTAAATTTTTGTCGACGTTTCGGCCGTCAATCGCGGCCTTAGATTTGTTAATTCGTCTTGGATTTATTTAGACGCAGGAATTAGTGCATGATATGCTAACTAATTATATTACTCATTTCATGCCCAATGCGTCAAACTAACGAATTAACAAATCTTTGTCCTGAGGAAGGCCTCGATTGAGGGTCGAAACCTCGACAAAGGTTAAATATTTTTTCTTTCTCTCTGACTGAAAAAAAACCTATCATCCGCCCGTTTCAAGACTACTGGAATTTTTTCTACAGTCTTGTGGAATTAATTAACTAGGTCCTTTGTTCTGATTTTGGCAGATTTGAGGAAATTTTTAATTTAATTCTGAATAATTTTCTTTGAAATTAAAATGTATAAATAATTCATTTTAATTTTGGAAAGAAGGACGTTTGACATTTTTCTAAACTCTAAAAAGAACAAGGACAAGAGGGCTGTCCTTCCCAAGAAAGCAAGTTGGGCAACCCTCGGTGTTCCTATACATCTATGTAGGATTGCCATTCCATATTTCTTAGTACTCTGGTAATTTGTAAGCCTAAATATTTCTCATATTAGATTTAAACTCTCGACCGTAGGCTCTAGTTGGATAAAATAAACACTAAGTGATATGTTTCAAGTTTTTATTAGGGCATACTCGTAGTTTTTCTGCCCAAAAGGGGATCGGGGGATCTGGGTCTGGTTTTCATTTATTTATATCATAATTTTAGTAAATTTTCTCACTCTTCTCGAACTCCGATTTTAACTAAAGAGGCTACTTTTTAAGAAAATTCTATTAGCTATTCGGATCATCTTTGTTTGAAATACTTTTACTAATAATATTTTCATTTTTCGGCTTCATCTTTGAACTCGTGGTTTCTGGTAATTGATAATAATTCCTCTCTAGAAAAAGCAATTAGTGATTTCAATTCACCCCCCCCCCTCCCCCCTCCCCTATAAAAAGAAGTCGCCATTTTTTAAATAATTTTATTATTTGAAAACAAATTCATCAGCATTCTTCTAGATCGCATGAATGAGTCTATTTTATTTATTCAGTTTAATTAACGCAATATATGAGAATATAAGTCCAAAAGACGATTTATTAGGATATATAGGAATTAACGTAAAACCTCGCTATATAGTCAATCACTCAGAGCTGTCAGGTCGCTAATATTCCTGGATATGAAATTTCTAGATCCTCTTATAAACTGAAATGTATTGTTTCTCTTCTCTTATATATTAAAATATAATCTTATTTGCGTTTCACTTCTCTAATTCATTTATCTATAATAAATTAAATGACAGCTAGAGACCAGTATAAAAATTTTATACCCAATTAATACCTTATAAATACAGAAATACGTCGAAAACAGGGCCGTAGCCAGAAAATAATTTCGGGGGGGGGGGGGTTGATTTGGTGGAACAGTAGAAAAACATAAAATCGTTTTAATAAAATAAATAAAATGGTGTTACTTATCATATATATTTATTAGAAAACCATTACCAGAATTTTGTTTGTAGTGATTGATTAACTATTATGTTGTGGATAACAACAAAGTAAGACGGGCGCACTAAAATAAATATCTTTTTTTTATTTCGGGGGGGGGGGGATCAATCCCCCTCGATCCCCCCTAGCTACGACCTTGGTCGCAAGGTCCACTTTCGCGCAAAAAGAAAAATTCTTAAAAATTTCAATGATTTGTTTGATAATAAAATTTTATTTATAATTTATATTTGTCTTTTGACCAACTCCAGAGTAAAGTCAATTCCTTTTATAATTAAATTTTTGGGTCTTCTTTATGAATTTGGAAGTCTTTTTTTTAATGGTATTTTAATATATTTTTAGTTAATTTTAATCAATACATGGATTTGAATATAATCATTATTTTTGTATTATTTATTCATAATTTTTTTTTTTTTTTAACCAATTGTCTTTTTTGTATATAGTAAATCCTCAGTTCAAATAGTCGGATTAATCGATGTGACCGGATTAAGCGAGGTATTGCTGATACCATTAAGGATCAGAAAAATCGGTTTGGAAATCGCCGGCGTCATGAAAGTAGATCTTGGTGGCAGTCAATAAGATATTTTTCTGCATTTTATTGCTTAAAAACTCGTTCTTAAGAAAATTAAGTCTTTTTTTTTTTAATTATTAAAATTTGTGTTTTTTTAAATTAAATATAATGTGATTCTTGAGTTCTAGTTTTGCTTATTGAATTTATAGAGACTTCATTTTGAAGTTGCAAATCAGGGTTTTTTATAAGCAACGTCGGCGAGCTTAAAATAGCTCTGAACCGGTGCTGTAAAAACAATGCAAAGCAAGATTATCAAAATGATGAACCATAAACAAAAAAGCTTCGCTGATTTATAAATATTTTATTTTACGATTGGGGAGAGTTTAGGCAGATATTCCTGAGTAGCACCTGTTCCTAGGGCGACGTTTTTGCTTGTTGCTTGATTAATCCTAATTCAGTTGCACTCAACTTTTACTCTCGGTTTAAAGCCATGAAATTATTAAAAAGGCTTCTTGCATAACGAACGTGAGAAATTTATAAGTATTAAGCAAACAAATGAAATTTATTTTAAATAATTAATCATTTGCTTTTATTTAAAATATTCAAAGGGCTTCCAGTTCCATTGCATTTATCACAATTTGAAGGGATAATTTCACAATTAAATATTCGAGAATGAATTAAAATAATTTTTTTCTCATATTTTTTTTTTTTTTTTTTTAACTCACCTCTATTTCGGTGAAAGTTCTTAGAAACACCTCAGGCATGTTGATCGTTTGTCATCAGGTGGGCGTCACGGTGGTTGCCAAACGTGCAACCGGTTGACACTTCCATAGATTAAAAGAGGGGGTGGGCAGAAAGAAGACACTTCAATTCCACGTGGCACTTAATCTAAAACACTTGAGAATCACATAATCACCACAACACATTATCACTGGAATCACATGACGAACACGAAAAGCGAGCTGTCAATTTCGAGCTGCGTGCACACGCATGCTGGATGCGCGCATGCCGGCTTCGGGGACGTTTCGGCATTGCCTTCCTCAGTGCTTGGCCAAGGAGAGTCTCTTGGATACTGCGAGGTTTAGCGAACTGTCGGTGGGACCCCGTCCTTTGCCCCTCGGGGCCCCCTCTTCAGTCCGAGCCTCTCTCTGTCTAACCCCGACTTTTTCTTTATTACTTACAGATCTTGTCTCTCGCTCTTTGGTGTGCTGTGTCAAGCTTCGAACCGGTTACATAGCATAACCGTATTATATTATTTTTTAACTCAAGAACCTTTTCATTGCAACCAAATTATAATTAAAACTATTCCATAATGTACTATAATAAAAACAAAAATAAGTACAAGGATAAATGTTTACTTTTTTTTTTGTTAATAAATCATGCAATTATCACTTAACCTATAACTAGTTCAAGTACCAGGTAGAAAAAAAAAATTATAATTTTAACTTTCTTTATAACCCTCAAGATATTTATTTCAAGGTGAATCAACTTGCTGGCGAAATCGTACTAAAACAAAAAAAGTATTTCTTATATACCATCCCCCAGTAGAAAAAATTTTACTGAATACAGCCTGTTAGTTAAATAGTATTCAATTTGCTCAGGGGCCCACATCTTGTGGGTACGTGGATGGCGACCACGAGCTGCCCGAGCTGGGACAGGCAGTCCTGCAGTTCTTTGTACACTATGTCTGTCTCTTCCTCTTTTCAGACCGTGCGACGGGCCTGCCTGTCCTATTTCTTCCGGTCCCAAAAAAGCATGATGGAGGGAAAAAGAGAGGTCCGCCGACCCCGCATCGGGGGAATAAGGCGAGGACAGAAAAAGAAGAAGTTAAATAGTATTCAATAAATATAAATGTTTAAAAATTTAGATGATTTTTTGTGAGGTGGGGTCTTTTTCGGTGTCCCCCTCAAGTCAGAATCAATTGACCAGCTACAATATAAATTAAAAATAAAGCGGGACAAATTGAATCACCCAAGGGGTATTGAGATAAATAAAAAATAATTATCCTATACTTAATCTAACAAAACTATTGATGTATTTTTACTCAGTGACTGTAGTAAAATTTACTAATTTATGTTGTACTTGACTTATTATATAAAATTTCAATAAATTTACATATTAAACTTAATTTTTTTTTAAATTCCATTTAGTCTTTAATGCCATTCCCAACGGTGCCGTGAACTTCAAAAGGTTGGGAAAGTCTGCACTAGGGCTATATCAAATAGTTAATTTATAAAAATAATCAAATTATTATTATACTTTAAAAATTATATTATTTTTTCTCTATTACTGGTAAATCTGAGCTAGTTATCTCTGATTTGCTACAATCAAATAAAGTTTTTTTTTTTTCAAAATAATAAAAATCGGTCAACTATTTTGCGAAATATGGCTTTAAACAAACTGGTGGGCGGATGTGGGACACAATGCGAAGCCTTTTATAATCAACCCGAGCGTTAATAATCAAAAAGCGAGTGCCATTGTGTCACACGGATATTTTGTTATTATTATCTATAATTTAGTTCAATAATCACGAACAAAATAAGTTTTTTTTATGGCTTTCATGAAAGACAGACAAGATAGCTAGTTTTTTTTTTTGTATAATTAACTAAAATTTTTATATATTTTCAAAAATTTTCTAGGTTTAGAAGAAATTTGATTAAAATTTTATTTCTATAATTATTTTTTTTTAATATTTAAATCTTTATTCGGGCCGAACATTCTCTGGTCTCAAGAAATCGAACCCGGGATCTCCAGCCTTTTCATAAAATACATTTATCGATATTTTCAATAAATAAAAATTGATAAATTATCAATTTGCTGTTAAAAAAATAATTGATTATGAAAATACTTTTCATTGATTGTAAGTGTATTTAATTTTGATATATTTTCATAAAATTTTATATTCAATTAAGATCATAATTTAATATAAGCTAATAAAGTAGATAATAAGACTTTACTATTAATATTTGTATTAATTGATTTTGCGGCGTATATAATTTGGTTTATTAATTCTAAGTCTGTGCAAAATAAAATTTAAATAAGTCTTGGACGCATTACAATTTGTTTTTAAGTAAGGACTCTTTTCCCATTCAGACATTGTTAACAGTCCCCTGTGCTAAGTCTCATGATCAGTTTTATACTGTATTTTAAAATTTAATAAATTCTTCTTACTCTCGACCAGAAACAAAGTGGAATAGTCAAAAAATGTTAGGCAATAAATTATAAATTAATTTAATTTATTTACGTTAGAATTTTTACAAAAGTGTTAATACGCCTGATTTAACAAATATAAAATTTCAATTTTGCTCTCTAATTATAAAAAAAAAAATTATTAAAAACAAAATTAATCACATTTCACTGTATTGTAATTCATTAAATAAATAATTATAAATATACCTATTTCTCATATTTATATAAAATAGATTTAAAAAAAAAATTTATACATTTTTTATTAAAGTTTTTAGTGATTTAATAAATAAATTCCACACAAGTGCGATGATGAACGATTCAAGCCGTTTTCCAAAATCAACTTGGGCTCAGGGCTCCCTTTTTATTTTATTTTATTTTATTTTATACAAATGCATCCATTGATTGATTGAATGTATTTCCTTTCTTTCAAAAGTTAATGGAATATTTATTTATACTGTAGGCCTATATTGATATTAGGATATTAAGTAGAAAGTTCTTTTTGGCTTATCAAATTTCGTGCTTCACTCGTAACTCCTAGCAGTGACTTGACGCTAACCTGACGGATCAGGGCCGCCATCTGAAGGCCGTCTATCATGGTCATATTAAAGACCCTTCAAGGTCTTGGGCTCATTACTTCTTGAGCTTTCCTATTAAATATAACTAAGTGGAATAAATTAGAAATAAATTACAAATACTAACCTAAATATTTAATAACTTCGAGAAATTTTAAACCATCAAATTCAAGTTTTTTCTTTTCATTCAAAATTTTGTAGTCTCTGACCAGCAAATTACCATAGGTAGAAAGTAAAAGAAAACAAAATATTATCAACGTTTCGATGCTATGCTGGGATCATCTTCAGGCTAGAAAACATGCAAAATTTATACTTTTTAAAATAGTTAATGAATTTACAAATATACAAATACCAAGACCGTAGTCAGGAGGAGGGTGTGGGGGTCTAAAAACCCTCCCCCCGAAAAAGTTTTCTGGGTTTGTATTCTGATCTGATTATATTTGAATCTTTTATTTCAGAAACCACCTAAGCGACAAAATTTCAAATCATGTGTTTTTGGTGCTACTATACATTTTAAGGTAAATACATATTTTAGATTATCCCAATAGCATGTTTTTGATTTGGTAAAAAAATATTTGAAGGAGACTAGACCTATACTTAAGCTGCAAAACAGTTTTTTTTTAGTTTTCAGAAAGTTGAAAAAAGCGCACTTTGGTGGTTTCTGAAATAAACGATTCATTTGTGAATTCATTAACTTTTTAAAAAGTGTAAACTTTGCATCTTTTCTAGCCTGAAGATGATCCCAACATAGAATCGAAAACTTTCTAATGTGCAAATAAATATCTAAAGTTTTGATGTTTTGTTTTTGTTATTTATTACAGAATAATTTTTTTGGAATTCCTTTTCTTTAGTGGCCATGAAAGTGACTGGAAGCCAAAAAAATTTTAATTTAAATAAATTTTTGTATTAATCATTTAAAACTACTGTAACTAAATAGAGACTTGTTTTAAATAGTTGGCGATTTCCCCTGTAAGTAAGCAAGTGAAATGAGTTTATGTTTGATTAGGCGTATCGCACCCCCTGGACTCGAACCTGCTTTCCCCGGCGCTATTTTTATTATAGATTTAGGATATAATTTCCAAATCGTTTCTTGTACTCTCCTGACATTATTTTGTAAAAAGCAAATCTTTGATTTCTCACTAAAATGCCCGCCACGCTCAGGGGGTCACTTCTTGTGAGAACGTGGATGGCGACCACGAGTTACCCGAGCTGAGCATTTCTTTCTTTCCGTTATGCCAGCCTTTTTTCCTTTCCCGCATGAAGCGGTATTTGCTTTTTCTCTCGGTCTTATGAAAAACGAAAAAGAAACTAGCTTGAGTCAATTTAATAATATTTATAATAAATATTTTTTAGTTCTCGATTCGCTCAATTAAACTTAAACTCATCTCTCAAATAGCTTAATCATTTAAGATTGTTTTTTTATTGATTCACTTATTTCTTCAACATAATAAACTCAACGAATTTTTTTGGTAATTAATATTTGCAAAAAAATTTAATCAGATGCAGTTGTATAAATGTCTGGAAGTCAGCTCGAAATGAGTTGTCCATGGAAGAAGCTCCGTAGCTGGTTTCTCGCTAGTCCTAATTCTCTCTCATAGTCGACTTCCCAGGGGGGTTGGCTGTGCACGTAAAAAGTTGATCTTCTGCCCGGGGCCATTGGTCTTCCGTCATCCTTGACTGTTAATTTGGTTCCGATTTGTACTGACCAAGGCGCCGGTTGTCTTGGGTTATAGTCACGATAGAGTTCCCCGGAAACCCCTGGAGGCCCTACTACACTCAGAGGAGCCCTGGGTCGAGGTTCATTGGGTCTCTGCCCCTGATATTGATATGGTGCAGGTATTCGGTTATTCCTGTAGAAATATCAAAACGAGTTTAATAATAAGCCAAACTAACTAAATTCAAATAAGCATAAAAACGCACCCATCAAAGGGTAAATATTGAGATCGAGCATAACTTGAACTTGGGGGTCCTTGGTACGGTCTCGGAGCATAATTTGAAGATAATGGTTTGTACGTATTTCCCCATTGTCGAGAATCCCTTTCAGCATCTAAGATGGTGTAACTGGGCCCAGCTACGGAAACGGAAGGCGAACGGACTCGGTCATACACCAGCGCTCTGAAAATAAACAAAATGTTTTTGTTTTCTTTTTAGCGTTAAATTAATTACATTTTATCGCTCAGGACGGGAAGCCAACTTTTGACCTATTCATAATGGAAAAGTTTTTGTCGTGTCCATATTGGATTTTATATTTCAGGCGAGTAACATTTGAAAATTCCGAAATTTTATAAATGTTTTCATTTAGAAATGACTGTAGAAAACTCATCTCAAAAAATGATACAGTAGCGTGCTCATAAGAGGGAAGGGGGGGGGGGGTTGTGTAGTCAGAACCACAACTTCTCCCACTTCCAAACAAGATATTTATTTTATTTATTTTTTCTGTATTCTTAAAATATATTTTCATTTTTGAAATAATTTTTTTTTTTTTTTAGTCTTTCCAAAAAAGCGCCTGCAGTCCTCGGTTACCCAATTAATTCAACTTTTTTCTTTGATTCAAGTAAAATTTACTGTCATCGGGTATAAACAGATTCGTGGTGGGATCCTCGGCCGTACCTGCTTTTTTTTGAGTTAATAAATATAAATTGTATGTTTATTTTTAAATATTTTTGAATTCTTTGACTACGGATTCGAAGACGATAAGATAATTGCAACCTAAATATAAACTTTGTTTTATCACTATAATTTAAGCGATTTCCAGATGTATAATAATTAAAAGTTCGAAGCAGATGAAATTTCATTTTTTCTTTAAAGTGCCATGCTTTATAAGTTAACAAAATTATAAATATCGTGAGTGTGGTTCATTATGTTAGATAATAATAATTTGTTGGAACATATAATTTTCTTATTAACAGTTTTTAGCTTGGGACGCCAATTTGCTTGACTAGCACCGGTATGTTATTATGAAAGGCATGGCTTACCTGTCGTAGCCACCTCTGGGATAAGGGCCCGAATGTCTCGTGTCATCCGGGAGCTCCGCATAATAGACTAAACGTCTCGGCTCTTGGCGATACCGTGAGTTGCGGGCAGCCGTTACGAATCCAGGCTCCCCCTCGTCTGTCTGGTATGGGTCGTATCTGCAAATTCGCATTTTACCATCAATGATGCAACTTTCAAATTGATATAGAATAAAATTAATCTCTTTATTTTATTTATGCGAAATGGGAACCTGCGCCTTTCTAACCGTTCTAAGCGGCCTTATTTATTAGATTTGACAAATTTGTGAGTTTGTTTTATTTGTTGGCGGGCCGAACGTCGAGCTATTCATTGAATATTAATATCTTATTCAAATAAATATTAATAGAAAAAACATATAATCAAAAATTTATTAATTTAAATAAGCGAAAAATGTAGGTACCACAGATCTGTCGATTTACGCTCAACATGCCCTACCTACTACTCCCGGCGGTACCTACATTTTTCGCTTATTTAATTTAATAAATACTTGCTTATAGGTTTTTTTCATAATTACCTCATGGACCAATACATGATATATATAATTCTTTATATATTAATAGATCTCGAAAATTATTAGGCTTGATCGAAAATCATCATAATAATTAAAAAAAAAAAAATTATTTTTTTGGACAGCTCACTAAAAATGAATTTTTATTTTTATTTTTCGATAATATTCTAAAGACATATTGAAATACTTGAAAATGATAAATTCGACAACGCTTCTCTTGCTCAAGAGCGAGAATGACGACCACGAGCTACTCGAGCTGAGATTGGCAATTATATATATTCTTTATATGCCAGTCACTTTTTTATATTTTCTCTAAGCGCCAGGCCGGCTTATTCTGTATATTCTCGGCCGTATCAATTTCTTCTATGAGTGCCGACCCCACTTCACATAGTAAGAAGATGATTATTCATTTTGTTTTTGAAAATAATTTTAAAATGCTAAAAGGGGGCTTTTTTAAACCAGCAAATTCTTCCAAAATATGATGATATATGAATTGTTGCTGGTTTCACAGGATGATGTACCATATATTTACGAAATATTTGCAAAAATATGGTATAAGGCGATTCCTGAGAAATGTATGCTGTTTTATTTATTCCGTTACAACATCTTTCAATATATTTTTAATAAAAAGGAATGATTAATGAAAATAATTTCCTTTTTTTTTTTTTTTTATCCAGAATGTAACTAAATTTGAAATATAAAAAGAATTCCACAATAATATCTTGGTGTGTTTTAGCTGCCCCCCCCCCTCTTCTTGTTTAAGGACGCAATCTTTCTTGATTCTTTACTAACCCATAAACTCTCTTTTTTTAATTGAGTCACAAGAAGCAGAAAGTAATCGTTTGCCTTCTCTAGAAACCCTAGTCTTATGACTGGAAAGTTTGCACACAACAGTCTAGGCTGGAAATAATTGCGATACAAAAATCGACTTTTAACCATAACTCAGTTAAATTAACTTAAAAAAGATCTCTTTCACATTTGGCCGAGACGGAGAAAAGGAAAGAATTAGAATTTGAAACTAAATGTAAACCTTTAAAGTGAGTCTTGCAGTCGATCGAATTGTCAAATGTTTTCTAATACTTAATAAATGAGTATTATTTATTTTAATGACCATGCCGCAAATATTGCATAAATTTCGACTTTGTTTAGTGGCATTCGCCGTTAGCGGTAAACCATCGATCGATAGGCCTACTCAAAAGTTTTTCTTCAAATATTATAACTTCAAAATTGCAGAAAAGGAAGCTAAATTAAAAAAAAAAAATTAATAACATTTTTAATTTAGTTTCTCGTGGTTGTTGTGGTGGAAGGCTCGCTTGTGACCGCGGGCTCGGGGTGGCCACCCCTGCTCTAGAGACTATTTCTCTCTCTCTCTCTTGGGGCGGGTAATTAACCTCACTGGTTGTCTCTATTAAAAAATACTTTATAGGCTTCAATAAAAAACAAATTTACTACACTTTTTACTTTCTCTTACCTATATATATATATATATATATATATATGTTAATATATAGACTACATAGTGAGAAAGTATTGGATTCAAGTCAAAAATTCGATGTCTAGATTTTGATGGATATACACTTTTTGAGGTGCCCTGAATCCAAAAGTGGTTTTCGCAACATGATCTGTTTGTGTGTCTGTGAACAAAATATCTCAAGAACGAAAAGATCTAGGAGGTTGAAATTTTATTTAAGTTCGTTATCCCCGAAGCTTTTGAACAAAATTGGCCAAAGAGTAATAGTACTTTACTGATGTACTTTTTCAGTTTTTTTCGGTTTTCTCAAAATTCGCTCCAACAATTTTGATAAAAATTCAAAAATAAATTATTTTTTTAGATTCTTTTTAAAAAGTATATTAGTGAAATTTTTCGTGGAAATCGTTTGAAGTCCACTTTACTAATAATTTTACATCTTGAATTCTAATATATAGGTGTAAACTATTATAAATATATGTCGACACAAAAAATCTGATGTGACTGGTCGCACCAGATTTTTTATAATTATGAAGGCAAAACATTTCATCTGCTACTCCGCTGCCCTTTGTTCAAAATTTTGTTTTTAATTATGCTATTCAAAGACACATACAGAGGGGTGACAGATTTCGAATGTAGAGGATCTCAAAATATGTATTTCCTCTAATTCGAAAATTTAAGAACTGAAATGTATTATTATTCAAATTCAGTAAATCTTAAGTATAATTTCAGAGTGGCACACGTTTTTAATAATATTGTGCTCGGATCGTTAATATTCCTTAAAGGAAATGACAAATTTTCTGCAAATTTATTATATTGTTCAAATTAATGTTGTTTATTTGCTCAGGGGTCCACAACTTGTGGGTACGTGGATGGCGACCACGAGCTGCCCTAGCTGGGACTGGCTTATTTCTGTTCTTTGAATGTCAGTCTCTGCCCTTCTATATTTTCAACAGGCGCCAGACCGTGCCCCTTCTGTTCCTTCCCAGTCTCAAAAACCCTTCCCGCACCGCGGGAATAATCGGGCGAAGAAAGAAGAAGAATCTTTATAATTAACTTGAAAAGGCAAATAGAGAGCAGCCAGGCTCTACAATCAGAGGCTTGCTATACTAAGCAAAGTGGAATTAACATGTAATTAATATCTCAGTAGAAATTTGTTTTTTTTTTCTACCTGTATTTAGAATAATTTATTCTCTTGAAGAGAATTTCCAAATCATTATTTATCACGAAATAATGAAAAATATGTCAGCCATTTGAGTAAATTTGAAAAATATTCTCTCAAATGTTCCTTCTTCCGGGGGATAAACCTAATAGCAATTTTTAAACTGAGTATGCTGACACCAAAATAATGATATGAATAAACAAGATGCATTATCTGACTTCCATTCTGCCAGGCCAGCAACCTTTAATTTTTCATTTATTTCAAAAATAAAAAGGACGCTCTCAATGTCATATTCATTATTAATATGCCGCTATTATTATTATTATTAATGTATCCGTTATAATTTAGTCTTTATATTATTTCGATGAGTAACCGGAACGAAAAGAACATTCAAAAATATCATTTGTTTAGGGACTTATATAATAATTAGCTCCTGGTAGTGCCTAGGCTCCCAAAATAAAATTATAAAATAAAATTAAAAAAAAAAAAAAAATTTCGTTAGCCCATTAATATCTCAACATCGAATTTTTGACATGATTGCAATACTTTCTCTCTCAATTTATTAACACGTAGGTAGTTAAGAGAGAGTTTATTATTTGATATGAAAAGCAGCTAAGGCCAACATCGAGGCGCAATGAAAGGCCCGATTGAATGGACGTTGTAGGGCTTGTATTTAGGAAGAAACAATTAATCACGGCATTGGGCTCTGCTAATGGATATTTGTTCACTAGGTTACACAATGTTGTTTAATAGCTACAACAATTAACAATATTCTCTGCCGATAACTTTTTTTTTGTGGAAATTTACAAGTGGTTTAATTAAATGAGGTAACAAATTTAATCCGAAATTTAAATTTTTACTTTTTTTTTAACTACTCCTGTCTCGATATTTTTAATCAGGAGTTTAAG
Organism: Euborellia annulipes; assembly: GCA_023213315.1. Taxonomy (NCBI): domain Eukaryota; kingdom Metazoa; phylum Arthropoda; class Insecta; order Dermaptera; family Anisolabididae; genus Euborellia; species Euborellia annulipes. The sequence continues at coordinate 39,370 of JAKCPI010008471.1, read as the reverse complement.
AATTATAAGTAAAAAAAATATATTTATTAATTATACAAGATAATATTTGCTAGTGGTCGAGTGAATTTGCATTTGTCAATCTCTGGATATTAATATACTAATTTTTTTTTTTTTCATTTGTCTTCTAAAAAATTAAGTAGCTTCTTTCTTTTAAATTAAATAAATTTTGTAGTTTTTTTTTTAACTCTGTCCCAACTAAATTTCCAGCCACAAAGACATACAATACAATATTAATTAATTAACTCAAAACAATAACAAAAAATAAACATCGCTTGTTTAAGAATAGAGGGAAAGTTTTGCAACTTCGTTGCCTATTTTTTATTTATTTGAAATTCAAATAAGAATAAGAGAGTTTTTTTTATATGTTTTAAAATCATTTTCTACGTTATTTTACGAATAATCTATAAGTAAAAAATCTGGTGTGACTGACCGCACAGCATTCAATCTTCTCTTTTCGCAAATTTGTATGAACCTGTCACACCATATTGTTTTTGTGGAGGAAATGATATCATGGCAACCATATTTTCGCTTCAAACAATTTTGGGCAAAATGAGAATATACATTTTAAAGAGCACCTAAAAAATAATAGTTTTATTAAATTTAATGAAAATCGTTGGAAGCTGATTATGAGAATCGAAAAAACTGAAAAAGTACATCTGGACTAGTACTTGACTAGTACTAAACTGACAGTACTAGTAACTTAACTGTTTGGCCGATTTTATTTAAAAGCTTGCTATTGCATGCTGAGGGAGTACAAAACTTAAATAACAAACTCGTTTCTTGAGATATTTTATTTAGACACAAACAGACAGACCATTTGCGATAGCCATTTTTTGCAATCAGGGGTCCTCAAAACGAGTATTTCCGTCAAAATCTCGACATCGAAATTTGGACATGATCATAATAATTACTCTCGTAAAAGTCAAAGGAAGGGGAATTTGTTTACTTGGCATATGGAGATGAAGAGCTGTGAGTTACCTGAATCGGGCGTAAGGTCGTTGGTTCCTGGCCCTGGCGGCTGTAACAAACGCTGGCTCTGGTTCATCCTGTATCCTTCTCCATGTATTGGTGTCATCGGCGACAGCATCGACGGCTGGTGAAGATGCGCGAGCCTCTCGCCAAATGCCCGGTACATCGTCTACAGAAGGTGCAGGTGCAGGTGCAGGTGCAGCTGAGACCTTTGCGTAGGTCAACAGCAGCCAGGAGGCCACGGCTAGCCAAACCTAGCACAATCAGTAAAAGTCTTTTTAAGGGACTCAAGATCAAGTAGCCAGACCTAGGTTAAGCTGACAAGTGAGCCTTGACTCTCGAGTCTTTTCACCCTATGCATGATTTGTTAGCCCAACCTGAGTTTGACGTGGAAGTGAAACTAAAAGTACAAAAGAAATAACGTTTTGACTAAACTTTGTATCGGAACACATATTTAAATAATTGATTCATTCAACTAGTTTAAAAAAAAAAAAAGATTTTTTGTAATAATCAAATGATAAGGAATTTCTTGTTTACAAGTCAGTTGTTAGCTCTGTTAAATTTTCTACTTAATTATGAGCATTTTCACCCCCCCCCCCTCTCAAAAGAGGTTTTGTGACAGTGACGTACAGTTAGTTGGCCCATAGAACTATGATATAATCACACAGCATTAAGCGAATTTGTTTCGTTTATTGAGACCAATCTTAAGTTTCTGAAACGGACAAATACAAGTACTTCTACTCAAAATTGCCTCAGATGGTTAAGTAGGGCACATGTGCCGCATGAAAGATGAAAGAAAATTTCGGAAATGTATTTTATAGAGCTGCGGTTTACGATCTTTCGTATTTACACATTTCAGTTTAGAGATTTAGTGGAGGGTAGAAGACGCAAAGACTGGCCTGTTCTTAGATTCGAAGACTCCTGCTTGATGGACTTAAAATCTTGTTGATGAGTTTATGCTTGATTGAACATAATTCGCGCTCCGGGAGGATTTTCCGCTTTCGCGGCGCTATAGGGTGTTGTTTGAAATCCTCCACATATTTCAAATAAAGCCTTCTCAGTTGGCAGGAAGAATTTAAAGTCAAAAATGTTTTGAAATTTAGACGTTTCTGGAGCTGAAAAAAGGTTGAGAAACACTGCTGTAGGCCATGTCCAAATATGTTATCTTTTAACTACCAAAGTCCAATTTACAGGTAATTAATATTTTTATGGATTTATTGAAGTTAAGTTAGAGAGAAAGAACAAGTTTTTTTTTTTTTTAAGAAGAGATTGATTTTCATATTTCTATCGGGGGAGGGAAAACAATTCTGGCAAACCGGCTCAATTTGCATAAACGAGCGATTCCAATTGGAAACTCGAACGCCGGCGCTGGGCTCGTCATCGTCACGCGATAAAAACTCAACTGCCTTCAGATTATCATTTTGTTTTATTTATTTATCATTATTAGGCTATATTTATTTTTGAAATTAAAAAAATCTCAAATAAGAATAGCTTAATGTGGTTAAATATTTTTTGCCGTATTTTATAAAAATTATCACTAGATAGGGCAAAAATTCCAGAGAGGGGGCACGAGGGGATTTCCCCTACCTAAATTCCTCTTGATTCCTGCCATCTATGGTTAATAGCATACTTAGTATATAGACCCCACCAGAAAGTTTGTGGTTAAATGATGCTATTAAATTTCCACTTTTTCAGCAAGTTATTATTAATATTGGTTCTATTTCGTGTAAAAAATTCATTCACATTTTGTATCCAATTAATTTTTGATAAGGATTTACTTTATGATAATATTTAAATGATATCTTATAAAACTTTAATTAATAAAATTTTAATTTTATTAACAATGAAGAAATGATTGGCAATTTTATTTTTAAAAGGTTCAAAGATGAAGTAAATGTTATATAGGCCCATAATCTGTTTGTTTCTGCCTTATTTTATTTAATAAGAAAGGTTTAAAAGGTGACGTGTTTTTAATTGTGAATAAAATTACAAATTTATTAATTGAATTTTGATAGGAAATTAGTTTCCTATTATTATAAATTATATCTAATTGTTTACGCAAAATAGAACAAATAATATAATCAATCACTCATCGAAAAAGTGGAAATTAATCACTTGTCTTTGTGATGGGTTAATAATAAGGAACTTAGCTAGAAAATATTTGACTTTAGGCAAAAATAGTGGGAGGGACCCCGTCTTTTGCTGATAAAAATAAAAAAGTTTGTAGACTTAAATGTCACGTCACTACATAATAAAATATTTAGGAGTATTAGAGTAACATTACCACTACAAACTCCGGTCACTAGTTCTCAATTCTTTTAAAGTCGCAAAACAGTTCACTTCCCTTGAAGGGAACGGGAAGCGAACCCTGACCCTTAGCACAAGAGGCGAGGTCTCTTCCTCTGTAGTACGGCCCAGGAACAGGGACACAATCGTTAGAGTCAGCTGATTTAATGTTAACAAAACTAAACTTAGTATTTCTCGCCGGTCTCCAAGTACTTATTATTAAGGTGCGCGTCTCGGGGTGCTAATTTTGAGAGTTTCCAGCGGCCATAATTTTGAAGCTATCGACCTCAAATTTTTTTTTAAATTAAAGCTATTTAAAATATCTACAACTTATAGAAGCCCTTTTTTTGATTTTCGAAAAAAAAAATTTTCTTTTTTAGATTAATCGCATTAAATAAAAGACATTTTTAAAAAGGAGCTCTATAAGTTGTAGATAATTAAATTAGTAATCATTGTGTTAAAGAATAATTAATTTGTTGCCTTTAATTAACTGGAAGCTCCAGAATAAAATGGGAAAAATCCCTTATATTCCTATGGGGAAAACTAACGCCATCTCTTGCCGCCTCGAGTAACTCGGTAGTCTATAGTGTTCTAACTGTTTTTCGAGACGCGCGCCTTAATTATCAATATAATGCCCGAAGACTTGGCAGCTCTAGCCACTGAAGAAGGAGCTGACAAATTATCTGATTGGTTTGTTTTATTAATAGATTTGTTTGTCTTGATGCCTAGATGTTAACATCTGAGAAAGTGGAAGCATATTTGTTCTTAGGAATGTTAAGTATGATTTTGCATTGTCAGCGAGGCATGAGGAGGCGATGTGGCTGATTGTTTTGCGATATGGGTTAATAACTGGGCGCTGCCCCCGGACGGAGAACTATCAAGCCATCCTGGTCTTTGTACTACTTCCTGGCCTAGCAATGCCAGTTCGAGGCCTTCACTCTGGTTCATGGCTGGCGGTCACCAGCGCAGAGACAGGCTCCGAAGGGCATCGAACCCTGAACCCTGGTGTGGGAGGCTCTCCTACAACAGGTCTCGGGCTAAGCATCTAACAATTCTTCACTGCAAACTTGAAAACCACTTGGGTGCTTGCCACAGTTTAGCACACGATTAGAGCGAGATCCCTTCTTTACATATCAAAAGAATTCAATTAGAATTTTTCCATTATTCAAAATAAAATTCTATTTTATCAATATAATATTAAATAAATCTCTTGAATACTGAATTGACACTTTTGAGTTTTAATTCATATTTTTAATATGAAATTTGATTTTGAGATCTCTTAAAGTAGAAGCGACCTCTAAATTTCTATCTCTACTAACTTTGGCATTTTAAGAAATTTTTTTTTTCATTAGAAATTTTCTTTATTCATTTTTTGGCTAAAGCAGGATTCTAACTCCATCTCTTAAAAGATAATAAGCGAGCCGCTTTTCCCTCAAATCTACGTCTATTATTTGTTAGTAAAATGGTCAGTATCAAGAGATAATTAATTGTCCTTCAGCGAAATTTTTTTCGGTAACCTAAACTTTCGATATTGGTACATTTTCTTATGCATAATATAATAAAGCTTATCTGTTTTATCAGAAACCAATAAAATCTTCTCAGATGCACGTTTTATTAAAGCAAACCTCAATACCTATGCGTCTAAGAAAAGAGAACGCCTCCACACAGGCAACCCGCAACACCACGCTAAGACTGCAAATTTTTCTTACGTGTTGTGTATAAATAAATATTACATAGGCGTATCCAGGGGGGTTGGGGGGAGGGGGCTGAACCCCACCCTCCCACCCCCCCCCCCCCCCCCCATGGCACCCAAACCAAGACTTAATATTTAAGATATAATGTTAAGTACCAAAAAGTAAAAATGTACTAATTATATAAATAAATAAATAAACTATATAATTATACAATGTAATTTGAATTAAGCAAAAAAGAAATGTTTTTTTTTTTAATTTAATATTCATAAATGAAAATCATTTATAAATACTTGATTTATATATTGATACAATAAAAATATTAAATTTATAATAATTTTCCATACCAAGGATGTAAAAATCAAGAAGGCCTTTTTTAAGAATAACTCGAAAGAGGAAGAATCATCAAATAGTAAGTACTTTTAAATTAAAAAGTACTTACCATTTCGAGTGATTTATTTTATTTGGCTTCTTCTGTCATTTTTTTGGCTTATTGCTGTGATGCTGGACGGCGGGCATCTTTATCCGTTTTGTATCATTTTGAGAGAAATAATTGATATTGCCTCATTACGGCGGGGGAGGGGGAGCCATCAACTCGTTTTTATTAACTAAATATTTTTCATACATTAGAAAATTTATTTTAAAAAATTTAATAATATTCAAGCGTGTTTTTTTTTTAAATTAATATGAAAAAAGAAGAGAGATTTTCATTATTTTATCATTAAGGTTTTTTCCCTCATAATGAAGGTAAAAATGTTTATTATTAAGAATTTATATTTTTTTTAATTGTTTTTTGATTCGACTAATGAATAATTTTTTTTAATTTAGTTTGTATATTAAAGGAGAAAATATATACTTTTTTTTTAATAAATAAGCGAAATTTTGGCGTAGTAGGTGGGTGCCTCCTCCTATACCAAACGTCGCGGGTTCGGACCCAGCAGTCCGATGATTTTATTTAAGCCATTTGGATACCAGATGGCTTAAATAGAAATGCCTGGACCCCAATATAGATAGATCCATAAATAACGGTTATCGTCTAAGTCTTATGGCCTAAGTTGCCGAAAAGACTGTATAGGGTGAATGTGAGTGTGAATGAGAAAAAGTGTGAATGTTTAAAAAAAAAAAAAAGCGAAATTTTAAATAAACTGCTTTTATTAGAGATGTTAATTTAAAATAACAGTAAATGGAAAATTTTCTTTACTTTTCTTATAAATCAAGGTCTGGTATATACAATTCTCAAATTTCCATCTGTCGCTCTGTCGGGCTCTATTTGACCAGCTTAGGAATTTCGGAATGAAATTTTATATGCTCAAACCTTCTAGGGATTACAGGAAAATTATTTTCATCCCGAAATTCCTACAACTTTTGAAGTTATTAATTTATGAAGTTACGATTTTGCCAATAGAAAATGGGAGGATATTTAAGTCCTACGATTAGACCCTTCTGCTTGAATTAATTGAAACAAATTCAAAGAGGACCTTTTAAGGGTTGCAGGGAGGAAAGGCGAAGGAGCGGCGCTCTCTCTAGTTAATTATCCATTTCTCTAGGTTTTTTACAGATATGTGATTTATCTGTGGGGAGCATCTATAGTATATCGGCCCGGGAGATCTTCGTCGCCCAGAAGAGGATCATCAGGTGTATCGCTGCCATTGGACCTCGAGAAACCTCTAGAGATGCATCCAAGAAACTGGAGGTGCTAGGTCCCGGCTCTATATATGGTATATCTGAGACCTGTACAGGAATATATCGTCCGTCCCGGGAACGAGTCTCCGCTCCACCAGTTTAATACACGGCCCGGCGAGAGATCGGCTTGTGGAGCTGGGCCTAAGTTATTTTCTCCCAGTCCGTGTCAAGCGGTCGCAGAGAGAATGACCATCTTCAAAAAAAGGATTAAAGCCCACCTTTTGTCCAAATCTCCATATAGCCTGGAAGAATGCTATAATTGAATATGGGCGGTGATTGAGAGTAGTATAGAACGGTTGTAAATGATTTCCATTGTAATATATCAATACATTTTAATTTTAAAACGTTGTAACAATTTGTATTAATGACATACTTCCATACATTAAAAAATGTCGAAGGAAGATAAATAAATAAATAAATAAATAATTTTAAATTTCTCGTATCTAAAATTTTGGTGTCCCTAAATTTTTTCCGCCTTCACGGCCCTAAGCGATACACGAGGGTTGATTAATTATAGTAAAATAAATAATTCGTAACAGGGATATTGTAAGGGGGTCACGGGCACAGGGTGACCATCCCTCTTATAATCCTTATTCAAGTATTAATTCAAGTAACTTTTGGTAGCTTACTTTTTTGTATTTATGTTTTCTTATTTTGGTATAAATCTTTTATCGGTCTTCGCGGGCCTTTGCCGGTGGAGAAACCATTAAAAATTTAAATAAACTTAGCCTAATATTAGTAGGCCAATGTGTGTAATAGCAAGATGCTTGAGTAAAATTGGTTCAGTAGCCCACCAATGCAAGAAGGCCTTCTCTACAGAACTATTTTGTAGATTTGTTTTTACTTTCTCTTACCTATGTATATATGTAATATATATATAGAGAGAAAGTATTGGTTTCATGTCAAAAATTCGATGTCGAGATTTTGATGGATCTTCACGTTTTGAGGTCCCCTGAATCCAAAAAAGTGGTTTTCGCGACATGGTCTGTCTGTCTGTGTGTGTGTGTGTGTGTGTGTGTGTGTGTGTGTGTGTGTGTGTGTCTGTGTGTGTTCAATTTTAAGCATGAAGGAATTGAGCTATGAGGCTGAAATTTTATATTTAAGTTAAACACCCCCGGGACCGACAAAATAAGCTTTTAATCAAAATCGGCCAAAAAGTACTAGTACTTTACTGATGTACTTTTTCAGTTTTTTTCGATTTTCTCAAAATTCGCTCTAACGATTTTGATTAAAATTCAAAAATCAACTATTTTTTAGATGCTCTTTCAAATGTATATTCTCGTTTTGCCCTCAAAATTGTTTGAAGCACACTTTACTCTTGTGCTTCATAGGAAAGATAGGAGAAATAAATGGTTGCCATGGTAACCGAATTTAAATCTTTCTTTTATTAGATTAAAAATCAATTATTATTTAAACGCCCATTTTTTTTTCGGAGAAAACATATCTCTCTCTCTCACAAAACTTCTCTCTTTTACGCGTTTTAAATTTTTCTACCTTATCTTCGCATTTGGCCAATGTTAATTTCCTATAGGGATTTGTATGTTAATTTCGATTCAAAAGGGGGTCCCCTTTGGAACTTTTTTACGCATTTAAAATTTTTTTTTCCAATTCTTATGAAATTTTGTATTTATTTACGATTCTATATTGTGTATAAAATGTCCAAATATGAGATTAAAATTTTGAAAAATAACCATAGTTTATTTCAAGCAATCAACATTTAAAATGCAAGTTTGAAACTAAGGTGCTATCGGAAACTAAATATATCTCGACACAAAAAATCTGGTGTGACCAGCACAGTGCCCAACTTTCTCTTACCGAAGGGTAAGAGAAAGTTGTGTGCTGTGCGCCAGTCACACCAGATTTTTGTATATTAATTAATTTATCTAATTAAAAACACAATATATGTTTTTGATTTAATTTGTAAGCACTCTATACTTGAAGTTTTTTCTCTAATTTTTATTAATCAAGAGTCGCGGGAGCGACTCGTCGCCGAGCATGTGAAAAGCAAAAGAAAGCAAAGAAACTCTTAATACTACCATTTAGTTGACATTCCAATAGATGCCAATGGCCCATTGCATTTAGATGGACGAGTCGTCCCTAGACTATATTATCAAGAATGATTTTAAATCCTTAATAAAAGATAGGGACGTGAAAAAATTTTTTTGAGAAACTTTTCTCTTTCTGGGCGAATATCTCAAAAAGGTTTTAAGATATCGGAGCCAAATTTTTTTTATATTAAACTAGGATAAATAAGGATTATTTTGAGCACGAATTCAAAAAAAAATTCCAGTGCCAAAAAGAATGGCAGAGGCTCAAAGTTGAGATTTTGCCGATTTCGGAAGGTCAAAAGTTAGTCTCTTATTTTTCCTTTTTTTTCATTCTTTTCTTCAATTTTCAAATTTTTAGACAAAGCTACAGGTTTCCCTGCTGGACCGATTTGGATGAAATTTAAAATACAAATAGATACTATCAAAAACCCGATACCTTTGATATAAAATTTCATTTTGGATCAAAAGTGACTTTTTGAGAGGTATTCAAAATTTCAAATTTGTCCTATCTTTAACGTGGCGAAAAGACAATTTTGACTATTTTACTCCCTGATGACGTCATCTAGGTACATATCTATTAATATTAGTAATTTTCATCCCTAATGGAATAACAATTTTTAGGATAAATCCATTCAGATAGAAATACAATAGATTAACGTGATAAGAAGAAGTGCTACCAACATAACAAAAATAAAAATCCTAAAATTTTATAAAATTTGGTGAAATCCTATGTTTATCGCTTCGAATGGATACCAAACGAAGTATTTACAATCTACCAACATAACAAAAATAAAAAACCTAAAATTTTATAAAATTTGGTGAAATCCTATGTTTATCGTTTCGAATGGATACCAAACGATGTATTTACATTCTACCAACATAACAAAAATAAAAAACCTAAAATTTTATAAAATTTGGTGAAATCCTATGTTTATCGTTTCGAATGGATACCAAAAGATGTATTTACATTCTACCAACATAACAAAAATAAAAAACCTAAAATTTTATAAAATTTAGGGAAATCCTATGTTTATCGTTTTGAATGGATACCAAACGATGTATTTACATCCTACCAACATAACAAAAATAAAAATCCTAAAATTTTATAAAATTTGGTGAAATCCTATGTTTATCGTTTCGAATGGATACCAAACGATGTATTTAATTTTTACTGTTTGGAATGCATATTAAAAGATCTATTCATGGGATAACTTAATATTTAATAAACAAAAATTAATAAATAATATTTTCATGTAATATTTCACAAAAAGAAGTGAAATCTCAGCCAAAAACATCGGAGATGCAAAAAGGGGCGCCTCGCATTATTTTTGCCTAGCGTCGAGGTGAAATCAAAAAAATGCGCCTCGCTTTTCTGATTTATATAAAAGCGAGGATATATGAAACAAATAAAATTCTGTAGGGGTTTTATTTAAGTGAAAATATTTCCTCGCTTTTATATAAATCAGAAAAGCGAGGCGCATTTTTTTGATTTCACCTCGACGCTAGGCAAAAATAATGCGAGGCGCCCCCTTTTTGCATCTCCGATGTTTTTGGCTGAGATTATAATAATTGAGAACTATTAGAAAATAAATAAATAAATAGCCCTTTTTTGAAATAGAGAGAAAGTGAAAAAACGTTCTAAGTTGTTTTAATCCAGCTGGATTTCTAATTTAATTTCTCCCTCGCTGCTTCTAAATTGAACAGTCCATTTCCGTTGCTAACCTTTTTGCGAAATCTTGTAGAATTTTGCCAAAGTGTTTATTTCGTAACGATATGTTTCCTTTTGTTTCCTAATAAAAAAAATTATATATTGCATTTTATTGAAATAAATATATTTTTCAGCTCAGGGGCTCACACTAATTGTGATTACGTTGTTAGCGACCATGAGTTACCCGAGCTAAGGTTGGCATTTTTCTACCTTCTTTATGCTCCCACGTGGCACTGTCATTTTTGCAAAAGGCCAAGATTGAAATAAATTTTTTTTCTACCAAGTTTTAAAAAATAATATGAAGTTGTTCAGCAATGTAAACCAATTTGCTCGATTTTATTTTTCTAATTACACCTTAAAATTATTTAACGAAGATTTTTTTCTTATAAAAATTTAAAATATTTTTTTCTAAGTAAGCCTATATTGTTAAAAAAAAAAAAATTGTAACCTATTGTAAACTGGGGACTGGCTTAAAAGCGTGGAGGTCCTGGTCCGACTCCAGGGGGTCCAATTTTGCCCAATCTTAAACACAAACATATCTCGCAAATTTGTTATCTTAACTATATATTGACTGGGTTATTTACAGTCTATTTGAGCGTTGTTTGAAAAGATTCTTTCTATTTTCAAACAAAGCTCTACATATCTATTAATTCTATCTATGGGTATGTAAATAAAATTATAATTATCGATTTACAATATGTGATTAATGATAATTCTATAATTATTTTTATTTTTGCACCAAATTGACTGCATCGACTTTAATATCAAAATTCTTAACACTCTGCTATATAAATTTTAAAATGTTTTTAATTTTCGCTCTACTATCTAACATCTTCCAGAAGTGCGTCACGCACTCAGGCGTCGAATCTAACTGAACCAAAAATTAAAAAAAAAAAAAACTGGAAACAGATTTTTTAAGACTTAAAAGGGAAAAAAATAACGAATTAGAGTCCTGGGTGTCCCTCATGACGCAGGAGGGCTGGAGCCTCTCAGCTCCTTTTTTTAAATCATTTTATTTGAAAATAAAATTACTAATCTTCTTATATTAAGAGACCCCGGGGTCTGTGCCTGTCAAATAATCGATATGTAGTTTATGTTGGTGTCTCCAACATTTCCGTGTTTCGTATTGCATTTTCAACTCAAAAGTTGGCGATCCCAACAAAAAGCATTCCAAAATAAAATCACCCCCCCCGCTGGGGGGCTCAATGCAAGGCCTTTCACACCAGTCCAAGCTCGGGATATTCTTAGTCTCAAAGCCATTGTTACTGAAAAGATAAAAAATATTGCTAGGCGTCTTTAATTTTCTCTCTAAGGATAGAAGAGAACTTCGCAAATAACTTGAAGCACCGCTACTTAAATGAATTATTCACCTTTCTATATTTAATAAATAAACAATTTTATTATGAGAGAATTTGAATTGTAAAATTTTACTAGTCAGAATCAAATGATCTGAATTGATTAGCAGCGTAAATAAAACGCTCGGAGCTCTTGGCCATAAATCATGAGTGAATTGAGTAGTGCAAATGAGAGGGGCTTTCCGGGCGCGTCTTCGTCTGACTCACCGAGTTGACCAGCAGAGAGGCATTCAATTTTAAACGCTTCAAGAGCCAGCCTAAGGTTGCAAACTTTTTCTTTGAACCTCGCCTCGTTTGGGCGACATTTCTCGTTTAAAATTTGGCTTCTCATTATTTAAAAAATATTCATAAAGGGAGCCTTCATTAATACCAGGTGAAGTCAAATATTCAAGCCTATTTAACAATTAGGTAAGAGAGAATTGTGGAGCTTGAGGCACTGGCACAGGCGGCTCCTGGGATTGTTTTTTTTTTTTTTTTTTTTTTTGGGGGTTGCAATTAGGGTTTGGACTCCGGTGGAAAACCGAAACCGGTAAACCGGTTTTTTGGCTAATTTTCAAAAACCGAGAAACCGAGTTTTTCCCGAAAAACCGAATTCGGTTTTTTTTTTAATTTTTTCTTCAGTAATACTTGTATTCAAATTATAAATTAGCCCGAGACCCATGGCTTAGAGAGAAGACATTAGCTTCTAGTGGCTTGGAGTTTCGGATTCGTTTCCCGACCCAAGCGAGTAAAAATTTATTTCATTTTAATTGGCTATCAATCATTTGAAATAAATAGGGATAGGGTCTAAATGGCCTTAGATGCCGAAAAAGACCTTAAACAAATTTTAAAAAAATTATAAATTATTTATATTTTAGAATGATGAAGGAAGAGGGATGTCAGCCAAAAAAGGGAGCCTCTATCGAATAAAAATCTCCAATTAGAAGACGTTTCGGGTTTAATTAGATAAACGTTTCGTTTTTATTCAATAGAGGCTCCTTTTTTTGGCTGACATCCTCTCTTCCTTCATCATTCTAATCGCTGAACAGCCACTTCGATTATCAACTTATTTATATTTCCCCCCCCCTTTTTTCCAACACTTAAATAATCCATATATAATAATAGCAGAGTGCCTGCCTGTCTATCCATCCGTCAGTCTCGCTCTGTTTGACCAACTTGCCGTTGGAATGACGAAATTTCGCAGTCTTATAGAGGACGTTATGGAGAGTCCAGGAAAAATACTCGGGTCCCTAAATTCCTAAAATTTTTTGAGTTATTAATTCCTAAAGTTACGATTTCTCCCATAGGAAATGTATAGAGAAGTATTTATGTAGTTTTTTTGGATTTTTTGTATTCTATGAATATAAACAAGGGATCTTTTTCCGTATTAAGCCATAAAATATTTCTAAAATATGTTGTATACCAAATAATTTAACTTCCAAAATGGTGGTGCGTTCTAAATACTGTAGATTCAGATGTTGAAAAAAAACCGGTTTAAAACCGGTTTACCGGTTTTCCGCTTTGTTAAAAACCGAAAAACCGGTTTTCAAAATTTTCTGGTTTTTTCCAAACCCTAGTTGCAATTCTTTTGAGTTATCTTGGGGGAGGTGGTGAAATAATATTTTTTTAATCTTACAATTTTTTTTACGTGAATATAAAATTTTAAATTTCCCTCACTGGTTCCAATTCTTCTCACCCCAGGGGGAGAGGGTAAACAGGAACATAAAGGAAGTGAGTGGCTAGCGCTTTATGTTATAGTAATTGTTTTTGAAGCGCAAACTTCTTTGGGTGCACCATGTATAAAATGTTTGCTGGTGCGATCGATGCGCGTGTCCCTGGTGTGCCCTGCTCTGGTGTCACTGATGTTTTTATTATTCTTTTTACTCTATTTGTAATAATATGATAATTAATTAAAACCTTTTTTGAAAATAAATTATTGGTTCAAGTATACTATTCGTATAATCGATTAGAGAATTTTTCGTTTCCGGGAGTAAATCACAAGATCAAGAGTTAAAGAGCGGATACACCAATTTTTTTTATTGCAAATTTAGCGTGACGACATAAAAAATAAAAAAATTTGTTTCTTGATGGCTATTATGATATGAGGATGCGGTACAAGGGCAGCCAAGGCGAAAAATAAAACAAAAATCTATTTTTTGTCGACGTTTCGAGTGCCGATCGCACTCTTCATCAGGACAAAAATGATGTCAAGTCGTCAGGTTATTTGACATGGCAATGTAGCAACGTTTTAACCAATTTATATTTACTTGAAGACTCTAATATTTCGAGGTCCAATGAATAGATTTTTATTTTATTTTTCGCCTTGGCTGCCCTTGTACCGCATCCTCATAAAAATAAAAAAGTTTTATTTACATGTGAGATGTATTTTGTCCCGCTAGGGTCAGCGTCGTCTCTTCCCCGGGAAGAGTCTGGGTCAGGGGGCACCTCGACAATTTACAAGTAAGAAAAAGGAAAGAATTATTATCGGATTAAAAAATAAGCTTCTTTTATGATTGGTTGCATACACCCTCTTGTGTTTTCGTTATTGAATCGTTGCTGGAAGGTAGGCAGCCCAAATGACACTCTGTCTTGACGGGTTGAATCCATTTGATAAACCTTTAGATAAAATATATTTGCTTAGGCATTATTTGATGTTATTTATTTGGAATATTTATTATTAAAAAAAACATGAAACAAATTTGTAAAATTGTCGAAATTATGCTTATTTCTTTATAATTCTTGGCGAATTCTCTTTAAAACTCTTTCCCCTCTCTCTCTCTCTCTCTCTCTCTCTCTCTCTCTCTGTCTTGGTCCCCTTGATTGTTCTTAAGTATAATTTCCCAAGTCCTTTGATCTAGCTACGTTCACTTGCTAAATTGCCAGTTATGATATTATCTGGGCTTCTAATGGACACCATTTAATAGTTTTCAGCCGCAAAACACACGATTCCACTCTGGTGCATTAATTTAATCATCCTCTCATAAAATGGATGGTCCATTTAGTCTTGCGATAATACAAAGGCATTAAGAAATAAATCATAGCTTGTGACAAAAATAGCATCGTTATAAAAGACACGAGGAAGTACTCCATTCAAGTTTATCTTGTGCTCGGCACGAGCTGCGCGGTCCGCCTTTGGTAGCCTATTGACAAAGCTTGTTGAAATTATTCACTTTCAAAAAGTAGCTCATTTTCCATGGCTAACTAAATCTTATCTGTGTTAGCCAGAGCCATGGCTAAATTATTTTTTCGCTGGTTGTTTTTTTTTTTTTTGGACGACCCAGGTGATTCCCCCCCCTGCCACAATTGAATAAATTTTAAAGAATATAATAAAGTTTTTATATTAAGTTGAGAAGTTATCGGTATTATATAGATATGTAGATGAAAATAAATAATTTGGTGTCTTTCTTGTTAAGTCAAATGCATCGTCTTTTATTATTGCAACTTGGGGACGTTTCGGTGACAGCAGCTACGCTAAAGCCAACGATACAATTAAAAATAAATTCTTACACAGACACAAATATAATCTTAAATAAAAGAATGATTGTGTTATTTTTTAATTCTTTTATTTATTTTTATTTGTCCTATGGTCCGGAGGTAAAAGATTCGCTTCTGGTGCTCGAAAAAATTTGTTCCAAGTCAATTAGCTACCAATCAATTGAAATAAATAAGAACGGAGTCTAAATGGCCTTAAAAGCCCAAAAAAGAAAACTTAATCGTAACTTTGACTATGTTTTTTAGCGTGGCCGATGAAGGCCTGCAGTTGCGGTCCCTAAAAACTTATATGCAGTCGCATCCCAAGTTTATGGGAACCGATGATAGTGAATTTCATACAAGTATAGCAAAATAATGGTGATCAATGGCAAAAAAATACATTTTTCTACTTAAAAGAAAGTTATGTGATGTACTCTTAGTCACTCCAGATTTGTATTTTGACAAAAAAAAATACTTGTTTGCCGGTTAAAAGAAAAACTATTCATTCGATTTAAAAACTCAAATTTAAAGCTCTAAAAACGGGCTAACAAAATGAAAAATTTAAAACAAATTCTATTTTTTTTTACTGTCTTTATAATATTTTATCCACAGATGAAAGAGAATTATAGTAGTAGAGTAGTAGAAGAGCACTGATGGTAGAGTCGATGTGAATATTTTAGGGAAAAGGTGTCGGTTGCAAAAGACGAAGTGCCGGTGCGTGAGGAGTTGGCGTCGTTTGTACCTTGGTAACAGGAGAAGTCATCAGAACCAGAGTCGATCAGGGACTGAAGCTAAGAAGCGATGACCTGGACCTCAGGAGCCACTGGCCGGAACGTCACGTGACCGCCAGTCACGGTGTGCCGCTGCAGCTGCACTCTGACGGATCGAGCCCGTCGCTCTGCACTTCGCCAGGGAGCAATTTACCACAAATGAAATGTTTTTTTCTTTGCTTTCATTCTATGGTCAATAAGTGAATAATCTATTTTATTTCATAATAAGTTCTTCTATTCATAGGCGTAACCACGGGGGGGGGGGGGAGTTCCCCAAAGATAGATATTTAAGTTCCATACAGTGGCGGATCCAGAGGTGTTTCTCGGGGGGGGAGTAATCTGGTGTGACTCGTCGCACAGCACACAATTTTTTCTTAATTTCGGTAATTTAAAGGCTAATTCTGTACTTGTTTGCCAGAATACAAATACAAATCAAATTTTTAAGTATTAATTTTTAAAATTTTACATTAAAAATACATTTTTTTTTTGAAAAAAAAAGTATTTTTTCAAATCCCGGGGGGGGGGGGGGGTAATTACCCCCTTTACACCCCCCCTTGGTTTCATATTACAGAAAATTTAATAATTTGCCCTATTTATTTTCAATTGTATTGTATTTTAAAAAAGAAAAGTATTTTCTGGAGTTTTTTTCCCTAGATTCACTAATTTTATCAGTGGATTAGTTGAATCTTACTATTCATCTAAATTGTAATATATTTTTCCTGTAGCAATTTTTTTATAAAGTATACCGTACTTTGGAAATTGATTTATTATTTATTTGGACTTATTTAGACTTCTTAGACTGCCTCATTACTAGGGGGGGGGGGGGGGTTAGTTTAAATAAGTCCAAATAAATAAACAATTTTCAAAGTACGGTATACATTTAAAAAAAAATCACTACATGAAAAATATATTACAATTTAGATGATTAGTAAGGAGGAGCAAATCCTGTCCTGAACTCCTCCCCCCTCCCATCGAAAATTTCTGGCTTCTATATATATTTTTAAAATGTTTTTAAAACATGTTACAAAATAATTTTAAATAAATTTTAATTTGTTTTACTGTTGAGAAAGGTAACTAATATATTCCTAGTTTAATGATTAAAACCTTTAGGTTAATCGATGGCAAATAGGTGTAGGTTACTCGATGAGAGCAAGATGCGTTGTTTGAATAACTATAACTATATATTTTTTCAATCAAAGCTCTAGCAAGTTGATAGCCGACAGAAGAGAGCTGATTTGTGCTTAGCTAAAAGTTTTAAGTTGAAATGATACCAAGGCTTTTTTCTTTTTTTTTGAGATATTGCCAAAATGTGACTTAGCCTCGGTCTAGATCAGTGGTCCCCAAATTTGTTTGTCTCGTAGACCACTTGGCATGTTTTTCGGTTTTGGGTAGATCCCTGCTTAGCTAATATAGCATTTTTGAAAATTCATCAACTACAAATGTGTTTTGACTGATGTCTAACTGTAATGAGGTGAGGAAGAAAAAAAACAATAAAAACACATTAATATTTAGGCATATATACTGTAATTATATTAATGAAACCGAAATTTAGTTTCCGCTTTTTAGTGGGGGGATGAACCTGGTGCTTTGATTATAAATTTGAAATATTTGGTTTCAATTTAGTGACGTTTAATCTTAAATCTCCTCGGTTAATGATGTTCAGTTTGCTTCTTATTCAGATCTTGTAGTATAACATCCATTTCTTAAACGTCATCATATGGATTGGTAACCCGCGGGTCAGACTCTGACCCGCACTGAGAAATTTTTTCATCTAAATAAAATAACTTAATTTTTTTTATTTTTTATTTATAATATATTAATATATAGATTTTTACATAATATATATTTTATAAATAAAATCAGTTTAGAAAATATATAAATTTATAAAAAATGTTGTGCTTAAGCTTATGTTTGAGTCATTTTCCCTAAGTACAACTTTATATACGGATATACAGGGCGGTAGCCAAAGTTTTTTTAGGGGTGGGGGATTTATAAAGAATAAATTTATGTCCATACTAGCTGTAAATTATATATAAATTATTATTTCTGATTTTTATATTTTATTGTAAGAATCAAAATAGAATATTTATGAATTTTTCTATTTGAAAGGGATCAACATTTGGCCACGGTCCCGTGTATTTGAAGATTTTTATTTTTTTACAAACTAGAATATAAAAAAAAATAAATTATAAATTTTCTCTATATTTTATTTCAGCAATTTTTGTTCTTAAATTTTTATTGATTACAAATATTCATATTATCAATAGTTAAGATTGTATATATAAATAAATTCAACAATATAGTGATAATTTCTCGAGTGTTTTAGAGTCCATGAATTCTAAATAATTGCTAGGTATAAGATTATAAAGACGTTGATGGCAAAATTAATTGAAATATTATAGAATGGATTAATATATAATTTATTATTTTTATTCGTTCACATAAGTAAAAAAATAAAAATCTCGTATAGATACAATTTATACAATTTGTTTATATAGGCTCTATTGAAAAGGCTGTTTTAAAAAATGGAGGCCCAGGGCGGAGTCATCGGCTGAGGGTTTTGTAGATACGACATTACAACTGCAGAAATTGACAACCTGAAATGATATTTTTAAATTATAAAATAAGTGTAAAAGTTTACTATGACACAGCTTTTGTTACATCTCACAATTTTTCTTTGTTAGATAGTCAGTTATTGATTTTCTAAGGGAAGGGACAAAATTGCAACATTCTTTCAAAAGTAATTTTAATAAAATAATTTAAAAGAACAACTTGAGCAAAGTTACTTAAATGTTTGAAACAAATTAAAGGTCCCTTTGCTGCTTTATTGGCTAGAACGGGTGGTTCTAGCACACTTTGGGTTTGGCGCCTCCGTGCTGGCACGGAGTGCACTCTCATCAGTAAGGAACGGCACTCTATAAATATGTGAATATTCGATTGACATAGTTTAAAGAAGTCCTTCAGCAAAAATATGTTTTAATAGAAGATTTTCGTCACTAATTTAATCAGTCGAAATATTTGCAATTCAAATTAAGTATGATATAGTTATAGAAGGAGAGCCAAGTATGCTTTCCTCGAATTTCTTAATCTTATATACTTACATAAAGCTACTTAAAATTTGTTTAGTATCATCATTAACTCTTGAATTGGCAAAACTTATGCAGGAACAATAAAGAGCTACCCAAGCACACCATTTAAGCTGAAAAATATTATTAATTAGTTATAATTAACAAATAAATAATTATATAAAATCTATATAAACATTTGCTTTGGATATATTATTCCTAAAATGAATTTTTTTTTTCTGTTTAAGTTATATCTCAGGAACCATTCATCGAATAAGGATGAAAGTTAGGGCTTCCTAAGATATTAAATTTTGAAGTTAATTCAGGTGCAGAGGGCTGTAAAAAAGGCCCCAATATTTATTAAGAACCACGATTTCCTTAGTATATAATCATGAAGCAAATCTTTTAAAATTTAGTGCAAATTAAGTAGAAATTAAGACATATGTCACAAGCGCTTAGAGGGAGGGAGGGGGGGATTAAGTTCTTAACCCCCTACCCTCCACCAAACTATTATAAATTTATGCCCTTATAAGGGCACAATCATTCCTAAAAATAATCCAATGTAAAATTAAGAAAAAAATATATATAAAAATCACAAAGATCAAACATTCAATTTCTAAACTCTATAAAGTGACAATGACACTTTGCAATGTTGATTGTAATATTAATAATTTAACGTAGGAAAGAAGTTGAGATGATCGATTTAACATACTCGCATCATAAGACCACACATACTGAAGATCATTCCCAAAATGTTCATATAATCTGGAGTGAGGTCTTCCCCGGGCATTGCTTGGGAAGAAGCAGGCGGCTTGTATCTGAAAGTATTTTATTTATTCAATGAGTTGACAATTAAAATGAATGTTCATATAATAAAAAATGCAGGTTACCTGTGCTCACGATCAGGTCGTCTTGGATCTGCTCCATTACTATGAAAATTATGCATTTTATTATATAAAAAGTTGCTGAAAGTAATATACAAGATTAGAAAAAATAATAATTGAAAACCTTCACAGTATACTTACTTCTAAAATAATTTAAAAAAATATTAATTAGTAAAAACGATTTGACAAGAAAATATATATAATTAAATATAACCTAATAAATATTAAACATAGATATTAAATTTCATTTGAATAAAATGTGATTGAATTTAGAAAGTGGGCAGAGGAAAAAATGCGGGGCTATCAAACTCTAATATGAGAAGTTGCATTTGTAGGCCTAGTTGGATATTTTAAAATAATAGCGCTAGTGTGCGCATTCAGGCCCGCCATCTTTAAGAATCAGGTCAGACATTTTATCGACATTTAAAATATTTTCTTCTTAAACAAAATATAAATCAACAAGTTGAGAAAGGCGCGGCTTCGCCGCGCCCATCTCAACTTGCCCTGGCGGGCGGCGTCTCGGTGCGTGATCAGTAGTTTTTCTCTTAATTTTAAAGCCCATATTATTTTTGCCTAAATGAAAATACAATGAATCAAGTTTAAAATTTGAGTATTCGCCCTGCCCGGCTTAGTTAAGGAATAAATGTAAAATACAATAATCATGAATTTGAGATTTTTAAAAGTATACAATTATGAACCAAATATAAAAATTAGATTTTTAGAAAATAAAATTATTCTCAATATGTTATATTTTTATTTTACACTTAAAAGAAATATTATAAAAACAAAAAGTGAGAATTTATTTCTTTTAAGCTCGATTGCTTTGACTTTGACTCCATTGAAATTGAAAACGCAAGCGAATGCCTCGTCTCTTTATCTCATCCATGACTTTGCCTAAATTATTTCTCACATGTCATGTCATTAGATCAACTTATTTATATTTCATCTTAATTATTTCTATTTTTTAAGGTCAGTAATGCATTTGAATATTTATTTAATTGGTTCAGGATTATTATTTTCAATAAATTAAATAATGAAAAATATTCTAAACTCGTGATTCAACAGGATAGATAACCTTTCTTTGCCAGTCTGTCTAATTTTATTTTTTTATTTAATATTTCATTTCTTTTAATCATTTAATATTTATTTTAAAATTAATTCGGTATGCAAATTATATAAATCAAATAGATTATTCGTTTTATTAACTCATTCACTATTTCCTTCACTTTGACAAATAATTTTTCTTTTTTTCCTTTAATTTGTTTAAATAATTATGTGTTATGTTTAAAATTATTTTTCTAATTTTGTTTATCCCAGTTTGTAAAATTATTATTTAATGAACTTTTTAACATTATAATTCCTATAAAGCTTAAATTTTTGAGGTAAGGTCAGTTGAAGGGAAAAAATCATATTAAAATGAAACTATTTCTATCAAGATTAAGCAATACAAATAATTTAATTACATGTTTAGAAGTATTTATATAAATCATTGTGTATTTTTTTATTTTTAAGATAGTATTTTAATCACTAATTATTTTAAATCTTTATATAATTATTTTATGTTAAAAATCTTTATTAAATGATTTATTTTTTCATTTTAGATGTGATTTGGATCAAGACTATTCTTCAACTCATATGTTTGGAGCTCCGAGAGAACATTGTCACTCAAATATATATATATCATAGAATCTTATTCTTCAAATGGATAGAAATGAAACATGAAACAAGGTAAACCTCAATAATTTTTGATTAACAGATATAACAAAATCAAAACGCTAATTTTTTATTTTAAATTAACTCCGGGCGTCAAGGACTAATCTATTAATATTTATTTTATTTATTTTTTATTTTAGATGTGATTTAGACCAAAAGACATCCCTTTCATTTGGAGTTTGTAGAGCACACTATCATGTATATATATATATAATATAAAATGAAATTTTCAAAGAGAGATAAAAAACTTCAGCTGTTTTAAGCCAGAATGTTTTAAAAAAAATGGAGAGCGATTAAATATCATTAAACAAGGTAAGCCTTAATAATTTAAAACAATAATTTGATTAACAGACATTAAAAAAAAAATGAAAAAACGATCAATTTAAATTATCTAAGAATTATATTTTCTTTTTACTTTTTATTTCAGAATTCCTTCGAAGATTCTTCTTGTAATTGATCCAAGTTAACTCATCGTCATCACGTTTTGCCATTTGGTCAGTTTATTTATTTTCATCACTTTATTTTTCTAATGATATTAATAATTAGTAACTATCATGGCTTTATAGCAAGATGGTCCTAGAGACAAGGAATAACAAAATTTGGGTTCCTCTTTTTATTTATTTTTTTATTTAAAAGTATTTACAAACTTCTAGTATACTGGAACTAAAGAGAAAAGTAAAATCCAAGCCAAATTTTATATATCTTGACCGATTAAAGAAAAGGCGTTTGAAAGTTTTATAAACAAATATATTTAAATAGCCGGGGAACAAATGAATAGGCCAGAAGTAAATATATTTTCGCCACTTTGGCACTCAAATGAGAAGACGTTTTTTGGTAGGCTTAACTCCAAAATTGAATTTTCGGACTTTCGCCACTATGATTCTCAGCAGGCGATATATATTTATGGAAGGGTGTTGAAGGGTATTCAGCCATAAATAAAACACTCAATTCTCTGTGAATTTTCAAATGTTTCGGACAAAATTTATTCACCCATACTCGGTGAACAAATCTATTGAGACAGAGTTAAGTCTCTATAATTATATATAACAGTAAGTCTTAGATGGTATTTTATTCTATTACTTATTTTATTATTCACAGAGAGTATTTTATTTTTGGCTGCCTGCACTTCCACGTCCTTCCATATTTCCAACCTTTAAATGTCATTATAAATATATTTATTAGTCATTTCTAATCTAAAAATTACAGAGAGGATCATGCTCCCCTATGCGTTTTCTTAAATTATTATTTTTACTTTACCTATGTATATATGTAATATATATATATATATATATAGAAAGTATTGGATTGAAGTCAAAAATTCGATGTCGAGATTTTGATGGATATACACGTTTTGAGGTCCCCTGAGTCCAAAAAACTGTTTTTCGCGACATGGTCTGTGTGTCTGTTTGTCTGTCTCTCTGGGTTAAATTTAAAGCATGAAGGAATTTAGCTAGAAGGTTGAAATTTTATATTTAAGTTGGGCATCCCCCTAGGGCGTGAAAATAAGCTTTTTATCCAAATCGACCAAAAAGTACTAGTACCTTACTTAAGTACTTTTTCAGTTTTTTACTTTCTCTTACCCTATATATGAAATATATAGAGAGAGAAAGTATTGCGATCATGTTAAAAATTCAATGTCGAGATTTTGATGGATATACATTAGGGTGGTCACAAGAAATTGATGTCCGAATATCTTTGGCGGGAACCTCTAAAAAGTTGCCAAATTATGTAAAAGTGAGATAGGCAAAGGATGAGCGTGATCGAATAACCCTAAGACCTGCCTCAACGGGCCTGAAGTTTAGTAAAACTTGATGGAGACATATCAAGGGTAGCATTGTCTAAACTTCTAAATCATTTGTGGTATTTAAACCAAGAGCAGGTTGCTTTTGCTTTTTTTGATAATACTTTAGATCAGTGGTTCCCAACCGGTGTGTCCCGGTACCCAAGGGTCCCGCGAGAATGGCTAAGGGGTGCCGCGAGATATTTAGATGAACAAAAAAAAAAATAATAATAATAAAGGGGCGGGGAAAAAAAGTTAGCGATCGTGAATGTTTTTAAACTTTTCACTTTTCTTGACGTTCAGAAGAAATATTAAGGCTAAAATAATTCCTTTTAATCCCTCCATATTTAATTCATGGCCCTTCGATTAAGAGGTGGAAATAACATAAGTAGGGGGCTCCCCCCCAAAAACGGTATGGGGTGGGGGAAAACGGAGGTCATTTTACTTAAGAATCTGATGAAATTATTTCGGAACTCGAAAAAAAATTTCATTACCCCTATTAGGGTTATTTGAAAATCAATGTGATGTGCCTCTTAACCATATTCGATTTTTTGCCCATACCATGAAAACCGTTGGTTTTACTAAAGAATGTTAAAGGACTTTTTTTAGTAAATTTAATGCTCTTCAAAAAATTACTGATGAACTTTTTTTGTTGGACTAACCGTTTAGGAGTTACAGATGTTAATTGTCAAATTTAGGGGAATCGATGAAATTTAGGCCGATGAGGCAGGTCTTATCGTTATCCGTTCGAGCTCAAACTTTCACAATCTACTTTTTACACCAATTGTCAACTTTTAAGAGGTTCCCGCTGAAAATACAGCCAAAAATATTTTCTCCCCTTATACCTTGCAACCACCCTAATATACATGTTTTGAGGTCCCCTGAGTCCAAAAAAGTGGGTCCCGCAAATTGGTTTGTGTGTGTGTGCGTGTGTGTGTGTGTGTGTGGACAGATTTTTAGCATGAAGGAATTGAGCTACCGGATTGAAATTTTATATTTAACTTAGGTACCTTCCTAGACGCTCAAAATAAGCTTTTGAACAAAATCGACCAAAAAGTACTAGTACTTTACTGATGTACTTTTTCAGTTTTTTTCGATTTCCTCAAAATTCCCTCCAAGGATTTTTTTTTTAATTCATAAATCAACTATTTTTTAGATGCTCTTTAAAATGTATATTCTCATTTTGTATTTTAAATCCTATGAAGACCACTTTACTCTTGTTCTTCAAAGGAAAGATAGGAGAAACGTTTGCCATGGTAACAAAATATAAATATTCTACCATATTTATAAATTTTACATCTTGAAATTTGAATGTACCGTACTGTCGGAAACTAAATATATGTCGACACGAAAAGTCTGGTGTGACAAGCACAACTTTCGCACAAGTTGTGTGCTGTGCGACAGTCACCAGATTTTTTATTTTGGCAAAGATAGATTTTTTTTTAAACACTCACACGTTTTTCTCATTCACACTCACACTCTTTTCGGAAACTCAGGCTATAAAAGACTTTTGACGATAACCGTTATTTGAATATATACCGTATTTACGATGCATACATTCTTATTTAACCCATTTGGTATTCTTTTTTTTTTTTTTTTTTTTTGGAATGGGTGCATAAGGTCCGAAGACCTATAATGACCAATAGTCACATGCAGCCAGGAAGAAAATAAAAACAAAAGGAGAAGCATAAAGGGGAAACTCAACTGCGGGAACTGAGAAGATGCCTGTTGAGGTTAGACTTGAAAGTCTGAAGATTGTAGGTTTTGGGGAAGATAGACGCAGGGAGCTTGTTCCAATCACGGGAGGTCATGGGGACAAAGGAAGAATGAAATTGATTTGTTCTTTTAATCGTGATCTGAACAGCATAGGGATGCTGGGAAGATGCCTCTCTTGTGTTCCGTGAATATGTTGCATTGGGTGGGATAATTGATTTTAATTCGGCAGAGCATTGACCATGGTAATATCTGTAGAAGAGAGATAGTGCAGATACTCTTCTTCTATGATCTAGTGACTGTAGGGATGCAGTAAGGGTAGAATCACCTATCAGTCTAATTGCACGCCTCTGTATGGCTTCCAAGGAGGAGAGAGCGTCTTTCGACGCCCCATTCAAATAGCTTAAATAAAATCATCGGACTTAATGGGGTCCGAACCCGCGACCTTTGGTATACAATGCGGGCCCGCTACCATCTACACCAGGCCCGAGGGCAAGATAGATTTTAACAATTTGAATATTAGTCCCGTGTAATTTTATTATTATATTTATTCCCTTTTTTGTTTGAAATCTAAATTACTTGGCTATCACAAATTTAATTATTTTTCTTTTTTATTTTCAGAACTCCTTCGACAATGCATCTCGTCGTCAACCCAGACCCAACCTCAACGTCATCTCAGTTTGTGTTTCTGCAGTTTGCCATTTGGTAAGTTTATTATATTTATATCACTTCATTTTTTCTTTAATTTTAATAATTGGTAATTTACTAAACTAAATTAGTAGCTCTCTTGTCATTATAGCAAAGATCGTCCAAGAGTCAATTAATGATAAAATTGGGCCTTCAAACATTCAAAATTGGATGTCAAATTTTTTATTTCTTGGCTCTTGTTAGATATATTTTATCAAAAGATTTCTTCATTATTTCTATACTAATTATTAATAATATTTAAAATTCTATTCTAATTAGGGGCCATTCATAAATTACGTCACACGAATTTCAAGACTTTTTAACCCCTGCCCCATCCTTGTCACAGGTTGTCACATTTTTAAAAATCCCTCCCCCTGATGTGACGTCACATATTTTCCAATTTTATCAATAATAGACACCTAATTATGCTAATTAAAAATACAAAAATTAATCATCTTGTGTCCATCGACTTTGGACCCCCAAAATATAGATTGCGTTCGTAAATATTAAAAATTTTTTTGTTCACCTATAAATTTCGAGTTTGAGCATCTCGAATTTTGAAATGTGACGTCACAAGGTATTCACCCTCCCCCTGCCCCTTGTCACATAATGTCACATTCAGGTGATACCATCCCCCCTTTTAGGTGTGACGTAATTTATGGATGGCCCCTTAATTGGGAGTGAGAGAATTTTGGATCTTTGATTAGAAAAAAGTAATGTATTTAATGTTAAATAAAAAGCATAAAATTATAAATATTTGGATATTTATTTTATTTTTTTCAAGGCCTCTAATAAATAAATAAATAAGATCCCATGCTTGAAGCGAAATAATGGCTCAAAGGCCACGGCCATCCAAGAGATCGAAACAACCATAAAGGACTTCTACTCAAGCCTTTTTAAGTCAAAGCCCCTACCATCAGTTCTGCAAAGCTTTCCAACAACCGAACCAGACTTTCTCATATCAGGAATTAGGCACGCTATAGAGAAAACGCCTAATAAAAAATTTCCTGGGAAAGATGGAATAACTGTAGAACTCCTAAAAGCATGCGGACGCCCAGTCTACTCCGCCATAACGAAACGCTTCAATCGCTACCTCCACCAAAAATCCTTACCAACATCTTGGAAAACCTCCTCATCGGTGATTATTCACAAAAAGGGAGACAGGGAGGACCTATCCAACTATAGGCCAATCACACTTCTACCGGTGATATATAAAACATTCACAAGCTGTATACTTTCTAGAATCGGCATCTGCCTCGAAGAAAACCAGCCAATCGAACAAGCTGGCTTCAGCACATTAGACCACATCAGCTCCTGCACAAGGCTCCTGAAAATATCCCGAGAATATCAGCTACCTCTCATTTTGACTTTCCTAGACTACAGAAAGGCTTTCGACACTATCGAGCCGAACTTCTTATGGCAGTCCTTGCAACACCAGGGAGTAAAGAAGGATTATATTGACCTTCTGAGCAAATGTTACGAGGGCACCCAAACAGAATTCAAACCCTTCCATCGAGCAATAACCGTCTCCGTAGGGAGAGGAGTTCGCCAGGGTGACTCGATCTCACCTAGCCTATTTTCGTCATGTCTGGAGTCAGTGATAAGACGCTGGAGAACTGGAGCGACGCTGGCCTAGATATCGATGGAAGAAAACTGAACCATCTAAGATTAGCTGACGACATAGTTCTTGTCACACAAACGCCAAGGGAAGCAAACCTCATGATTGAGTCTCTTAATAAAGAGGGGAAACCGGCAGGCCTCGCAATCAACATTGACAAGACAAAGATCATGCGGAACGCGTTCGCCTGCAAAGATCCCATTCTCATCGATGGCAACCCTTTAGAAGACGTCAACGAATTTGCATATCTGGAAAGGCTTTTAACCACGGCCAGCGAATTGACACCAGAATTAGCAAGAAGAAGACCAGCTGGCTGGGCCGCCTTCGGGACTGTCCGCGAGGTACTTGAATCAACGAGAGATCGAAAATTAAAGTCCAACATATTCAATTCAACTGTACTACCAGGGCACTCAGCTATGCAAGTGAAACAATGGCCCTAATACGGGAACATGAAAATAAAATCAAGACCATGCAGGCGGCGCTGGAGAGAAGAATGATTGGGCTAACCCTGAGAACACAACGCCAACAAGGTCTCCACAATTTCGATGTCAGGAAGTAATCGGGTTAAGAGATATGCTTACTCACGTCAATAGAGCAAAACATGAATGGGCAGGGCATCTTATGAGAAGAGAAAACGGACGATGGAGCACGTCATTGCAGCTGTGGATCCCCAGGGACAAGAAGCGACCAGTAGGAAGACCACCTATAGGCTGGGGAGATTCGCTGCATTTTAGAAACTCCATAAGATCAGGGAGAAGATGTGTGCTTCACTGGACGACACTGGCAAAGAACCATCGAGCGTGGAGTGTCAATTGGGACCCGCGTGCACCAAACCGCCGCATAGAAGAACAGATCGACTAAGTAACAATAACACTTTTTTCTCACTCACACAGTCTTTTCGGCAACTTAGGCCATTTAAGACTTTAAACGATTACCGTTATTATGAGAATATATTGTATATATTGGGGTCCAGGCATTCTTATTTATTTTACATCTTGAATTCTAATATATTTGCGGAAACTATTATAAATATATGTCGACATGAAAAATCTGGTGCGAGACAAGCACACAAGACAACTTTCGATTACCGAAGGTAAGAGCAAGTTGTGTGCTGTGCAACCAGTCACCAGATTTTTTTCAATTTATCTGATCATTTTCTGGGAAAGGCCATTCTCTCTCTTTTAAAATCTCTTATCGAAACAATTAGAAAATCTCCTCATTTTATGATATTTGATTATCATTTCTCTAGAAGTCTCCCCCCCCCCTTTCATTATGCTACCAACAAATTCCTTTTTGAGAGAGATTCGAATTTTTTTTTCATTAAAAATATAAAATTCAAAAATTTCTTCTTACAATTCTTTATGGGAATATTCTAACATAGAATAATATTTCAAATAATAATTAAATAAAGAGCATGTTAAAAATAATTGATTTATGAATTTAAAAAAAAAAAACAATAATAAACACTCACAGTCTCGTTAAATATATCTATGACTTGTTTAGTCCGAATCAGGGTATTTTGAATACTATTATCTTATTCAAATATATAGATCTCGAAAAATATTTAGAAATAAAATAGTAATTGAAATTATTTTAGAAAAAAAAAAAAACTTTAGTTGCATATTGAGGTTGTGTTTATATGTGGGGTTTCACTGGGTTATGTGAGTAAAAACAAAAGTTTATATTCAGACTCCAACCTGCTCCCCCCTCCACTTTTCCTTACCATAAAAGATTGTATTTTTCACTCCCACAGTCAGTCGTTTGTAACTCTTGAAGATGGGATAATATCCCGAAATATATCGAGTATAATATAAACTTTTTGTTTTTACTCACATAACCCAGTGAAACCCCACATATAAACACAACCTCAGTTTAAAATGTTTCACCTAAAACCTACACCGCAATCTCTAAACTTAATTAGTTGCATATTCCTATTTTAAAATCTCTTTGATTTATTTCGTTCTCTCTTAATCAGGAAATGATAAATAACAGTTTTACGGTTTAAAATAGTAATAATAATAATAGGCCTAATAGAAAATAAAAAAAAACCTTAGACTCATTCATTCATTAATATACAAATCAAGTATTAATAATATTAAATAAAAGGAATTTTAAATGTAATTCTTTTTTTCTACTTTTTCAGGCTCAAAAGGCACAACGCAGTGGCCGGGAGTAAAGATGAATAAACTGGAATAAGCTGGATCATTTGCATCATTGGAATTCATTGTCAAAAAATACCAGGCTGATAAAGCAAGAATACGTATCTAGTGAAAAAGGAAACAGCACTTAGGCCCCTCTTTTCTTGAAAACATCTCATTATGTAAGTAGCTAAACTTTTATTCTATAGGAATTTATTTAGTTTTTTTAAGAATACAATTTGCTTGCGTTTTCATGAACCTTGTTCACCCTCTCAAATCTCTAGATCCCCTCTTAAATCCCTCAATACCATATACTTTTTTTTTTTTTTTAATTTTTCGGCCTTTGACCTTGGTCATTCAGTCTCCTCTTTTTACAATACATTTAGGGCCGCAGTCAGACTTGACGGGGCCCCGGGGCTACTCAATAATACGGGCCCCCCAACCTTAAAGTTTTTTTTAATAGATAGCTTATTTAGCATATTTATTTAAATAAAAAAGTTATTTAAAAATTTTTCAAAATTTCCTATACATAGGGTTACCCGGCCTCTTTCAGGAAAAAAATTTCAAGAAAATGATTTTTTTTTTAATTGAAATTTTAAGATTTGAGCTTAAAGGGTCCCGGGGATAGCTGGTATGTTAGCTGGAATATTTAGAAAATCGGTGAAAAATCGATCGTTTTTAATGATTTTTTTGCAATTTAATGGACAAAATCCTCTCCCACATCCCCCTTTGGATCCAAATGTTGGTGTTTTTGGACTTTTCACCTCTCTAGACCTCCAGAAGAAATATTAAGGCTAAAATATTCCTTTTCATCCTTCCGAATTTATTTCATGGACTTAAAAATTAACGAAAAGGGGTGGAAATGAGTAGGGAAGGAGATCATTTTACTTAAGAATCAGAAGGAATTATTTCGAGGTTCGAAAAAAAATTTCATTTTGCCGACTAGTCCTCATATGACTTATTGATATCTTTTTTTACTTTTTGATACCACATCCCTCCCTAATCGTGCCACATTTGCATCGTCGTAAGAAAAAAGCCAATTGACCAATTAAATATTATTAAAATCAATATTATTTTTTGTTTAAATTTTGTTTTCTTGGAATTATTTTGAGTTGTAGCGGCTATTGTAATTTGAAATTTGCACATTATAAATTCTATATATTTTTAATCAAATTATTATTTAGTTCGTTAAATTAAACATTAAATATTTTTTATTAGAAGAATTCTAATTTAAAAATTGCTTTAATTAATTTATTTTTTTCTTTTGGATAATATTTTAATGAGTTATTAAATGCAATCTGTTTTTCCACTTCGAATGCCTCGTCTCTTTTTCTCAACTTCGCCATCTTGCCTCTCTTGACAAGTCCGACCGGCTCGTTATGCATCGTCAAATTTTTAATATTTTATCTTATTTATTCCCACTTTAGAAGGTGAGTGATTTATTTAAATGTTTATTTAATTTGTTCAGATTGAAAATTTTCATTGAATTCATTAATTAGAATAATATTATTAGCTTAACCTCGTGAGTGAAGTGTCTGTCAATGAATGATTCTCACCAAATTTTTAATAATTTTATTCTTTAAAACATGGAATTCATTTTAATTTTCATTTATATATTTATTAAATAATTTGTTTTATTTAATCCATTCGCTGTTTTCTTCAACTCGGCCAAAATTTCTGCTTTTCATTATATTTTCATAACACTCAAAATTTTATTTTTTCTAATTAAAATAATTATCAGCTCTATTTTAGATACATTTCTTATTCTAATTAACATATAATTTTATTATATAAATAATTATTTATATTCTATTACGCTTGAAACTTAAATGAGTTTTTCACAATTTAATAAACTTGATGACTTGTTCGTGAATTGATCATGACACAATTATTTTATAATATATAAATCAATGCAAATCCAAATCTTTATTTATTATTATATATATCGGTAATAATTTTCTTTTTTATTTTAGATATGAACTCGAACAAGCCATCTAACCTGATTTTTGGACATTTGAAAGAAAACAACAAAATGTCTAAACAGCATTTATATATATATATATATATATAAATGTTCTGGAAGGTTTCCGCGACTGGATGTATGCGAAGATAAGTTTTCTCGGGTTGAGTCGCGTGTGATGTGGAGATTTACTCGACGTTTCGGCTCTCCTTTTGGAGCCATTTTCAAGAGTGTACACTCAACCTTCCTCCTGCTCTCAGAGACCAAACCAAGCCTCTGAGGCATCCAAATTGACCTGGGGACCAGCAAGACTGCGACCCCGTAAACAATCCACCCCAACAATTCCCACCTAATTCCATACTCTTGAAAATGGCTCCAAAAGGAGAGCCGAAACGTCGAGTAAATCTCCACATCACACGCGACTCAACCCGAGAAAACTTATCTTCGCATATATATATATATTATATATATATATATATATATATATATATGAGGTAATTAATTTTCTTATTTATTTTCAAATTTAACTATCGTTCGATATTGGGAACTCCAATAGTTTTATTGTCAATAATTAGTTTTCTAGAATTTAACAATATTAGCATTTAAGTTGTGAATTTTGTGATGCAAGTATATGGAGCTGTGAATTTTATTAATTCCTAGGGCTGTATGGGCTGTGACCTTAAGGCCTAAAAGATAAAAAAAAAAAAAAAACTATCGTTCATATTTTCAATTAAGAAATCATTAAATATTTTTCTTTTTAATTTCAGCTAGAATATTGAAAGACTTTCGCCATCTGATCTGATTCCAGAGAAAAGCAATAACAAAACATATTATGCCCAAAATTTTATAATGTATATATATATATATATTTATATATTATTGATGGGTGTGTAATGAATGAAGATAAATTCCATGATCTATATTTAAGAAGAACAGAAAGCATTCTGCAATTCCCAACAAATTTAAAAATAAAATCAAGGCAAGTTCCAAATCAAAATATTCATCACTCTAGGTATCCATAAGTAAAATCACTAATAATAAGATTCTAGTATTTTTCTTTTATATTTTTTCCCATTGAAATCTAAAGAATACTCTCGTTAGACAAAAAAAACGTAATTGAATAAATTTATTAATTTACATTTTCTTAAATGTTAAATTTTATTCCTTTTTTTTTTTTTTAAACACACTTTTTCGGCAACTCAGACCATATGGCCATATAAGAATTTATACGATAACCGTTGTTATTTATTAAATGGCTTAAATAAAATCATCGGACAAATTTAATCCTACTTAAGTTATTATAATATTGATTAGTTTAATTATATTTATTTTTGAACTTGAATTAATTCATATCCTTTTGCTATTCTTAATTTTATAATGATACTTTTTCTTTTATTTTCAGATTGTTATCTACTTGGGCCTCTTTGAAGAGATTTCCTCATTGCTGCTCTGACGTCTGTTCTTAATAATAAATAATTTTTTTCTTTAATCAAACAAAACAAGATGAATGCTTGAAGACACTAGGATTGTGTTGACCCAGAGTCTAAATATGATTGGAAATCTGTATTAATAAAATTGTCGAAGCTCCATTCATCTTATTTATCGTTGAAGAAGAGATGACTCAACTGCCTCTTAGTGTTATGCGACCATAGGAGGACAGAGAAGTGTCAGCGACTGATTGCCCCCGAAATACCTGAGCCAAATGGAATGGAAATGCATTTGCCGCCTCCGGTCTTTGACTAACAAGAGGGAAGTTGAGGAAGGAGTAAGATAAGAAAACCAACCGAAAGCCCACTCAGTGGAACTACATCAAAAAGTGAGTATAAAAAAACTACACAAAAGAAATTGGGGAAATAACCAGCAAGTTTTCATCTCGTTAATTGATTTGGCAGATATTTTTATTTAATTACAATCCACTTTCAAAAAAACAAAATTTTTAACAAAATCCATAAGCGTAACTTTATTTAATTTTGAGCTTTGATGGAGTGAAGCCTTAGTCTTTGGATGTTCAAAATATTAGGGATAAATAATATATGAGGGGATGAAAACTTGCTGGTATTTTTTCCAATTTACTAACTTAGTAAATAAAAAAGAATAGTCATTATCTAAAAATAAATGAGGTGTTTTAGTATTTACCTGAAATTGAATTATAAAACTTTCAGAGAAAATGGATTTTATTCATGATCAAAATTAAAAGATCACATTATTCTTTTAATATATAGGCCTATATATATATTTTGGCAAAAGAAATGCTCATAATATATATATATACATACTTTGTGGGGTCTCGGAAGTTTGGATCAATATATACTTGTATATCATTTATTTTCTCCTTTTCTTTCCACCAGGGGATTTTTCAACTAAATTATTTAATTATAAAATTTTTAGTTAAATTATCGGCTTGGCAATTCAAAATTTATAATGGGAGCAATTGGAAAATCTCTTTATACTTCAATCGTTATAATCAAAATCATTAAATTATACTATATATATACCCTGCGCGTCAAAAAAAGGTAATATTTTGTTTCTTCTTAAGAAGACCTGTTTTAGTCTAACTTAATGATACTCTAAGAAACATTTAATATTAAATAACTTTTCTAAGTAACATATTTTCTAATAACATTTCTAAGTAAATTTAACACAAACACAAATCATTTTAATCAATTTAATACAATTTAAATAAAACAAAGACAAACATGTCAATTTTCAATTTGAGAGGCAAATGAACCGATATGTTTAATTGGATATTAAAAATTTCGTTTTTATAAGAATTTCCAATAAAATAGACAATTTAGAAATTTGGCGTTAATAAAAAAATTTCTACATTTTTGTCTTTGTTTTATTTAAATTGTAATTATTTATTAAAATGATATGGATTTGTGTTAAATTTACTTAGAAATGTATAAGTTATTGCATATTAAATGTTACAGTATAATTAAGATAGATGAGACCAAGTCTTTTTAAGAAAAAACACAAGTGTTAGATTTTCATTGACCCTCATCAGTGTATTTATATTTTTAAGACATAATTTTTTAAATAGTTAATTCGATTTTTGAAATATTAATTTATAGAATTTATCCGAGTTTAAAATTATACTTTGCCTTAGTATAGTTATATTTACCAAGGCAGGGACGGATTAAAGGGGGGGGAGGGCGGATGGGACAACTACCTCCTACGAGAAAAAATTGAAAAGTAGGGACGGGGTCTAAATGGCCATAGATGTCGAAAAAGACCTTAAATAAAAAAAAAAAACTCCCCCACCGATAAAATTGTCCCAGGGTTGGTTTAAACATAGGATATTAATAATAAATAAATTAATCCTTACCTTTAGAAGTCCTCATGTGGAATAGAAATGGCATTATCTCCTCTTCTTAAATAACTATAGAAAACCCTCTTAATTTAGTAGAGTGTATTTTAAAAGAAAATTTTATTTAAGATCATTTCAAAATTATTAAAAATATTTTTCCTGCTCTTCTTAAATAGAAAAAAAATCTGTAAATTAATATGATTGTTAATTTAATTTTAATATTTTATTTTTTGATCAAATAGGGGATGAATAAAAGTTTTTATTGATGTTGCCGCTTCTCATGCACGACTACTGTATTTTTACTTTCTCTTATTTTAAATTCAATGTGACTCATTGATAAAAAGGTGACTTCCAAATTTTCTAGCGATTGAAAAAATTAAAAAAATATAACTCGTGTAGTTTATTTAAAATTAGAATAGGATAGGGATTTGGGATTAGAAATTAAAAATAATATAATTAGTTAAAATTTATTTATTTATATACTCATAATATACAATATTATTCTAACAAAGGAAAGGTGTGAGTTTAATTACAATATTATATTTATTATGAATATTCAAAACTTTACGAGAAACTAGTTAATGTGAATATTACCTAAAGAAAGTAGCATTTAAAAAATATACTTTAATAATAAAATTATTTTAGTGAATAATATTTATTTTTTTCTTTTTAATTTTAGGTGAGATTATCGAAGGACTTTGCATTGGAGCTCAGAAAGAAACATCCACCACAAGAGCAAATAAATGAAAATGAAAAACCTGCGATATCGTTTTAAGAAAAGGAAATCTTTGAGGCCTTAGAAGAAATCCTCGGTAGCAAAAATTAAGGTAAGCGCCAACATTTCATTTTCTATCTTTAAAGCAGGTGTTTCAAATTTTTTTTAAATTTACATATTGAAATTTATTTTTCTCATTGTTATAATTTTAATTTAGGGAGGTATATTAATAAAAATTAGTTTAGTATTTTCATTCAAATTCATAAGATTAATTACATTTAATTTTTTTTTTTTATTAGAGGTTTAAATAATTAAATAATATTTATTTTGATTCATTTATTTGCAGATACGTTTTCGGTTGTTTTCATCATCTACACATGAGTGCAAGATCAATTGGAAGGCCTTAATTTATTATTTTGATGCTCAAGAGGTGGTTTAGAAGTCTATCAGAAAAAAAAAATCTCCAACTCGATTCCTGGGGGAAAAACAAAAATGCCATGTAAGTATTTTTTATAATTTCTTTTTATTAAAATTAAATGCATGAATTAATTATATAATAGACAAGTTATTAATTTTTTATTTTTTAATACTGTATATAATACAAAAAATTTGTATTAGAATTATTAAATAAAAAAAATGATTATTCATAAAATGAATTGTCATTTATTTTTTATTTATTATTATAATTTCTCCCCCGAGGATGTCACCTTGTCGTGGTGGGGGAGCTTAGGGCCTCGGCCTGACCAAGAACATCCAAGTCTCATTGCCTTGGTTCATCCAAGGGAATTTAAACCAGAATAAATGCTAAAGACTTTATATATTTAATAAATATGTAAATATATTTAATAAATATATTCTCTTTAGCGCCCCTGGCGCGCAGAGAGCCGGCAACCCGCTTCGTTGCCTCTCTCCATGCCTGCATGCAGGCATGGAGGGGGCAGGCGGCCGCCGCCGTCGCCTCTTGTCGACTTGAGCTCTCTGCGCATGCGCCAGGGGCCAAGGAGTGGGGACTGGAGGCTATATAAGTCATTGCGCGCATGGGTTGGTGGTCGGGGATGGAGGTGGACAGCAAACTGATCACATCGTCTCGCCTCATATATGACTCTTTATTAGTATATTAATAAATAAAGACTTTTATATATTAAAGATTTTCATTTATTCTCTATTACCTATCCCTAACCCTTATCTCTATTATTTTATTATCTTAATATGAGAATATTAACTAACAAACCTAATTTAAATATTTTACTATTATTTTAATTATTTCAAATTAATATTTTTCTATCTAACTATTGAAAGTAATAAATATATCATTAGTATACTATTTAATTAAAGATTATTAATAATCTCAATGTTAGTTTTTTATTAATAGAAGAATATTAATTAGAATAAATATTTTTAATTCTTTAAATATATTTTTCAATTAATATTCTCCCTTTAATATGAAACAAACCTTGAGATCACTAAATAGTTTACTAATAATATATTTTAAAGATTTGTTACCTGTCTTTTTCCATTACCAAATGATTTCTTCCAATGCTGTCAGCTTGATGTAAGACCTTAAAAAAGAAAAATAGGATTTATTATTATTTTTCTCCCTTGGGAGGCTTTAGGGTTTGTTACATCGAATTGAGTTTTTTTTTTTTAGCATACAAAAAACTTGTACAAATAATCTTATTAGTAGAAGAGTAAAGCATATTATCCAAAGCATTATAAAAGCATACAAATATAATAGAACAGGGCTTAAAATAAAAAAGAAAAAAAATACAATGCATGACAAGCTATATCAAAGTAAATGAAAAAAAAAAAATATATTTCTTTACAATCATATTAATTTATAGAATAATTTTTTTTCTATTTAATTAAAAGTTGAATTCAATCTCTTCTAAATTAAATATTTAAGATGAATAGGTTTTCTATAATTATTTAGGGAGAGGAGATAATGTCATTTCTTTTCAACATGAGGACTTCTCAAGGTAAGAATTATTTTTTTTATTAAAATCCTATATTTAAATGAAACCCTTAAGAAATAAAATAAAACTATAGTAAAACTTTGAGCTCTGATAAATTCAAAAAGTCAATTAATTATTTAAAAAATTGTCTTTAAAATATAACTAACAAAGCTGTGAGTGTTATTTATTGGGAGGGAGGTCGAGGGACCGGTGGCCTGGTGCAATGGACAGCTATGCCCTATGCCCCGGAAAGGCTGGCGATCCTGGGTTCGATTCCCGTGGGCCATGGGATGTTTGGCCTCGCCAATAAATAACACTCTCAGCTTTGTTAGATATATATATATATCTATGACTTTGTTAAGTCCGAAAAGAATCGAGATGTTTTGAATACTAATATCTAATTCAAATATATAAATTTCGAAAATATTTAAATTTAAAATATAAATATGAATCTATATAATTTAATAATTTTGTTTATAATGATAGTGTCTAAAAAAAATTGCTTCCATTATAAATTTTGAATTCCTATTAATTAAAGATTTTCTAATTGATAAATAATTTGTAAATAATTTACTTGAGAAAGCCCCGAGTGGAAAGAAATGAAGGATACAAGAGGGGACCCAGGGATTTGTGAGGGTGAACCAAGTCATGTTATTCCTTAAAAAAAAATTAAAATAAATTCCTAAGCTCATAGAGCCACCCTGAATATTTCTTATTATTATTAGAGCCCTTAAAAAACCTGTATTATTTTTTATAACAATGACAGTTTTTAGATTGAAAGTTTAACTACTTACAAAATTAGTTTTCAGAAAAAAACGCGCCTAAGTGCTGTTTCCTTTTCCATTAGATATTCTTGCTCTATCAGTCTGTTGCTTTTTGACAATGAAATCCGTATGATAAAACTGATCCAGCGATGTTTTCACTCTCCATCTTCATTCCCGGCCACTGCGTTGTGCCTTTTGAGCCTGAAAAAGTAGAAAAAAAACTATTAGATATGATTAGAGACACATATAGTATTTTAAATCTTTTCATTCTATTTTTTTTTTTCTATATATCTATATATATAAAAGTTCCTGGATGACCGAGCTGGAGCTCGGTGTTATTTTTTATATAAAATTGGAAAAAACTAAAAAAGTACATCAGTAAAGTATTAGTACCCGAGGTTTCTCAAAGACGAGATCAAACGGAATTTGTATAGTATCCCGGAAATAGTAAATATTTAAAATTTCAAAGAAATCTTTAAAGAAAATTTCGAGAAAATTGGAAAAACTACTAGTACCCGAATTTTCCCAAAGATGAGACATAGCGTAATTTCATTTTCGTACCGAAAATAGTATATATTTAAAATTTGAAAAAAAAAAAATGGTTAGAGCCGTTTTCGAGAACTGATGTGCTTACAGACAAATATATAAACATACATTACTCGTTTAACTACTTACAAATTAAGAAGTGTTAGAAAAAGACGCGCTGTTTCCTTTTTCATTAGATATTCTTGCACGATCAGCCTGTTGTTTTTTTTTAAATGGAATCAAATGATGCAGCGAAGTTTTCATTCCCCATCTTCATTCTCGTTCACTGCGTTGAGCCTTTTGAGCCTGAAAAAGTAAGATAAGATAATCGTATTAAATTATTTTTTTCATACTCATTCTTCTTGTTTAATTGCTAAATTAAAATATAAAGTATGTAAAGGAGAAATACTGAAAACAAAGTATTATATTTTATTAGTAATTAATATAGAAAATGATTAAATAAGTTTGATTTGCCAACTCCTATGAATCCGAACGTTCAATATCAAATAAATTGAAAAATTAAAATAAATTCCTAAGTCCAAAGAGCCACCCTGATTTAAATGATTATTATTATTATTATTATTAAGAG